>JAQQSV010011960.1:0-12878 GCA_028646515.1 Pseudochirops corinnae
TGGGGGGGCAGGATAGGAAGAAGGGACATGTAATCAGACTCTCACAATATGCTCACTGTGGAGAGGTTCTGCGTAATTACACATGTTCAGCCTGTATTTGATTGCTTGTCCTTCCAGTGGGGGTGGGTGACAAGGGAGGAAGAGAAAGAATCTAGAATCTAAAGTTCTATAATCAAATGTCAAAAATATACATATATATATATACATATATATATATGTTTATATATATATATATATATATATATATATACACAATTGTTATTATTATTATTAACTACATCCAACTGGAACTTGAGATACACAGGCACTGTGGTAGGGAGTTCCATCCTGCCCTACCAAAAATTCAGAGGGGTGATGGGGGAAGACATAGGAGAGAATAGATTGGGGGAGGGGGGATACACTAAGATGGCTGTTTTGGGGCGGTGGGTAGGGGAAAGATGGGGAGAAAATTTGTAATTCAAAATTTTGTGAAAATGAATGATGTAAACTAAAATAAAATAAAAATTTTAAAAAACAATAAATTGGAAAGATTTTATACTGGGAATGCAAGGTTGGTTCAGTGTATGGAATATAATGAAATAACAAATCCAATTAATAATATAAATAATAAAAGCCCCCTATTTAGAGTAATAATTGCTGTAAAAAATTTTGCTAAAACCCAACAACTATTTGGGGCAGTTAGGTGGCTTAGTTAATAGTGCTGGGCCTCGAGTCAAGAAGACTCATCTTGTTAAGTTCAAATCTACACTAAGAAGCTGTGTGACCCTGGGCAGGTCACTTAACTCTATTTGCCTCAGTTTCCTCATTTGTAAAATGATCTGGAGAAGGAAATGGTAAACCACTGAAGGATCTTTGCCAAGAAAACCAGAAATGTGTCATGAAGAGTCAGACACAACTGAAAATGACTTAACAACACATGTTTATAGAGAGAAATCACTTGAAAGCATAAAAGTAAAAATACTTTTCCTTAATATAGTAAATAATATGCACCCCAAATCAAAATCAAGCATGTAATGCAGAAAGTTAGGAGCTTTTCCAACAAGGTCATTGGCAAAGCTAGTTTGCTCATCATTGCCATCACAATATAATACAGTTCTAGAAACATTTGCTATCACAAGATAAGAAAAAGAAATTAAGGGAATGAAGGAAAGGTTAGCTATAACAATAAGAAAAGAAAGAAGAAGGAAGGGAAAGAAGAAGCAAAATGATCACTTTTTCTGATAATGTGCCTTTCTTTAGAAAATTCTAAAGAGTCAACTAAAATTAATTGAAAAAATTAATTAATATGTGATGTGCATGATCCTAAACAAATCCCAAAAAATAATCATCAACCCTGTATATTGCCAGTAAAACTCAGTATGAAGAGTTGGAAAGGGAGTGGCTAGGTGGCACAGTGAATAGAGCACTGACCCTGGAGTCAGGAGGACCTGAGTTTAAATCCAACCTCAGACAACCCTTACTGGCCGTATGACCTTGGGCAAGTCACTTAACACCAATTGCCCTGTCTTCCCTCTCCAAAAAAAGCAAAATAAAAAAAGAGTTAGAAAGAAAAATTGCATTCAAAGTATCCACAGAATTATGAAATAAATATGTATCTATTTGTCAACACTTAGGTATAATATACATTTTACTATAAAATATTCTTTAGATATAGATGGGTAAAAATAATTGGAGAAATATCATTTGGTCAATGGTTGACTGTGTTAATGTAATAAAAGTAAGAACAGTATTTAAAGTAATTTCCTTTTCTAGTATTGTACCAATCAAACTGCCATCAAATTATTTAATAAACCTAGAAAACAAATAACTCAATTCAAATGGAGGAACAAATGATCAACAATCTCAAGAGAAATAATGAAAAAGAAAAAGTTAGAAAGGGGCTTTGAAGTGCTACATCTTAAATGAAACTATGAAGCTGTAATCTTCAAAAGAATTTGAAAGTGGCTAAAAAAAAAGTTGATCACTGGAAAACATTACATTACATCCATACAGTGCTGAAAAAAATGAACACAGTAGCCTGGTGTTTGATGAACTCAAAGAACCCAGATAGTGGGGTAAGTACTTACTACCCAGCAAAAATTGGGAGGGAAAATTGGAAAGCCATTTGGGAAAAATTCAATTCAGACTAGCACATCAGTCCATATCACCAAGATTAGATACATGATTTTGGTAAAGGAATGAGGGAAAGGAGGGGAAAAATCTTCTTGGATCTATAAGTAGGGGAAAGTTCTAAGACTCTCTCAGGAACTGGGGAAGTAGGATAAAATAGAGATAGAGTAGATTAGGTAAGATAGTATAGCAGTTTTGTTTTTATAAAATTGAAAAGTGTTTGAACTAACAAAACCAATGTAGCTAGCTAAGCTCAGAAGGGAAAGAGTTAAATTTAGAAAAATAATGGTAGTAAGTTTCTCTTATGGGTCTTATTTCTAAGATATATACAGAAATGATTCAAATTTATAAGACTAATAGTCATTCCCCAATTGATAAATGATTAAAGGATATGAGGAGGAAGTTCTCAAAGTAAGAAATGCCAGATTTGCACAGTCATATGAAAAAGGAGTAATTATTAATAATTAGAGATATGCAAATGAAAGCAACTCTGAGATTCCAAGTCATAGACTTAAAATGATAGAAAAATATAATGCAAATGTTGGAGAGTTTGGGGAAAATGAGATGGATTAATGCCATATTGGTGGAAGTTTAAATTGGTCCAGTCATTGTGGAAAACAATTTGAAGTTATTTCCCAAAAGTCACTGAACATTGCATGCTGTTCCACAAAGTTGATATACCAAGAAAGTGAAAGAAAGAAGAAAAGCACTCATGAATGAAAGTAATTATAGATTTTTATAATTATATAGATTTTTATCTCTAATTTTATCTCTAATTATATAGATTTTTAAATCTATAATTATTAAACATATAACTATAATTTCATCTATAATCATATAGATTTTTTTGGTAGTAGTAAAGTATTGGGAACTAGTGAGATCTTCACTTGGGAAATCCTGGATTGATTCTTTTCCCTTCTATATCTTGTCTCCTCTGCAAACCAATTCAACCCTACCCTGCCTCATTTCTGCATTCACTTAATGTTTTATCCTTTCAATATCCCATCTTTCTGAAACCCAGACTTGAAACCTTCCCATCATTAACTTCCTTTGTTCCTATTTACTTGATGTTGCCTGAAAGTGTAGAAAACCATGTTGTCAGTAATTGAAGAGTGCATCTGAATGCATTATTAGATAATCATGGTTCACAAAGGTTTTTCCTTAGGTAGCCTTGTCCCAGGCAACCATAGGTGGCTTGAATGTAGTGTAGAGTAGGTACTTCTTTGACAGAAGATGCTTTCTGCCTGGAGAATGTGATGAAATGGCCAGTCAGACCTCCTAGAGGACCAACGATGAAGCACACTCTTTGTCTTCTGCCAGAGAGCTGATGGCCAATATAGGAATTTGCTTTATTTGATTATGCTTTTTTGTTACCAAAGTTTTCTCTTTGATTGTTCTATTGGAGAGAGTGGAAGAAGGAAAGAAGCCAAAAGAAACATTTGTAATTAGGAAAAAAAGAATGGCAAGAATTGATCTATTGAGATAAGCAAAGGTATATGATCTATTTCTCTTTTAATTTTAAAAAATATTATGATCTTGAACATTCAGATCATGTTGTTATCATCTTAAGTATTCATCTGAAAGTTTAATTGGCATAGCATTAAAACTATAAATTAATTTTGGTAGTATTGTAATTTTGAGTATATTGGCATAACCCATCCATGAGTACTGAATATTTCTCTAGCCATGTATAATGTTTTTTATTGCTTTGAGGAGTACTTTGAAATATAATCTGTTCAATTTTTGAGGGTTCTTTGGTAGATTGACTACCCGATGTTTCATGGATTTTGCAATAATTTTGAATAGGAATTCCATTTCTATTGTTACTTCTTGGATGTTGGCATTATTGTATAAAAATACTATTGTACATACCCCAAATTTTTTATTTTAATTTTTGCCAATTACTTGTAAAAGCAATTTTTTAAATCTTCATTTTTTTCCCAATTTTGAGTTTTACATTCTCTCATACTCTTATTTCCCTCTCCCATCATTGAAAAGGCAAGCAATTTGATAAAGGTAGTATGTATGCAGTCATGCAAACATGCTTTTCATATTAGTCATGTTGTGAAAGAAATCACAGACAAAACACCAAGAAAAACAAAGAAAGTATGCTTCAATCACATTCAGATTCTATTGGTTCATTCTCTGAAGGTGAATAGTATGTTTCCTTATAGGTCATTCAGAGTTGTTTGGATCTTTGTATAGCTGAGAATAGCTAAGTTATACAGTTGATCATTATAAAATTTTGTTGTTACTGTATACAATGTTTTTTTTAAGTTTACTTATTTATTTTTTGTTTACAAAATTCAGTTCCACAAGTTTTTTACTCCAAACTTTTTCCTTCTCTCCCCTCACACCTCCCCAAGATGGCATGCAATCTGATATAAGCTCTACATATACGTTCACATTACTGTGTACAATGTTCTCCTAGTTCTGCTCACTTCACTTTGCATCAGTTCATGTAAGTCTTTCCAGCTTTTTCTGAGAGCATCTAGATCATCATTTCTATAGCATAGTATTATTCCATCGCAACCATATACCACAACTTGTTCAGCCATTCCCTGATTGATGACCATCTCCTTAATTTCCAATTCTTTATCACAATAAATAGCTGCTATAAATGTTTTTGTACATTTTTTGTCCTTTTTCTTTGATCTCTTGGGGGTATAAACTTATTAGTGGATTTCTGGATCAAAATGTTGTACAGTTGTATATCCCTTTGAATAGCATGCAATTTTAGGGAAACTAAGAAGTCATTTCAACATTTTCTAAGTAAGCTATCGTGTCATCAGCAGTAAGGGATAGTTTGGTCTCCTTTTTGCTTAGATTTACACTGTTCATTTGTTTCTCCTTTCATATTGTTACTGTTAGCATTTTGGGAATTATATCAAATTTTAGGGAGATTGGGATCCTGTATTTTCTGAGAAAGCCTCTGATGTATGTCCATAGTATATGATAGTTGGTTGGGTTTTAGGTATATTTTTTTCCTCTTAAGAGTAATTTCTCTACGCTTATTCTTTAAGGGTTTTCTTTTTTAAAATATCAAATGTCTTCCTTTGTCAAATGCATTCTGTGTCTGTCTAGATATCATGTATTTTTTATGTTTTTTGTATTTAATATAATTCATTATGTGGATTATCTTCTTACTGTTGAACCATATATCCATCCTTGGTAAAAAAAAAAAAAAAATCCAACATGATCATAATGAATGATTTCTTGGATGATTTGTTAAAATTTTATTCGATATTTGTCAATGATATCGGTCTAAATGTCTCTTCCTTTCCTTTATCCTTCCCTAGTTTAGGTATTAGGCCTATATCTTATCAAAGAAATTTGGTAGATTGCTTTGCTTGCATTTTAACAATCACTTGTATAACAATAGTCATTGTTTCAATGTTTGACAGAATCCTCACATATTTAAATGTAAATATAACTTATCTTATACATTTGTAAAAACATTAATGATTATGTTGATGGTGGTTTTCTTTTTCTGAGGTGATCTCTGTATATATAGTTTTGGGTATATTCTTTTCTATATTAAATTCTTGTGTTCTTCTTGTATTATTACTCACATCATGTGTAGAATCCAGATTTTCTTTAATTTGTCATGTCCTTCTAGGAGACCTATGATCCTTATGTTGTCTTTGTACATCTTTTATGATCATTGTATTTCACTTGTATACAAATCATGAGCTACTTTTGGAAGGGGGAGAGGTGGGTGGAAATGTCTTTCTAGATCCAGTCCTCCCTCCATTGGAAACAGTAACTGATTGACCAGTATGGGACCAGTTTTCAGATAAGACGTGGTTGTTGGAGATGAATAATTGCAAACAAAACAAAAAAAAAAAAACCTTCTTTGCATCAATCTTCAAATTTGACTGGTTTTCAGTTTAGCATAACCTATGTGCTTAGTTTAGGGTCTTTAAGTGGTGGTTAGAGGTGGTCCAGTTTCCCAGACACACAAAGTTAGGATCAAACAATACGATTTTCTTATAGTTCCCATAATTGAAAAAAGTTGACTCACAAGACAGAAATTGGATTACACCCATAATTGAATAGAAAGGGAAATGAGTAACTCCAGAACTGAGTCTCGAGATTGTGAGTGGGGTTCACTCAATTCCCATAATTCCCTCAATTCTCTCATTAGTCAGATGGAGAAAGAAAAAGAACCTGAGTGGAGGTGAAGAAGGGTACCTGGTATCTAACCCAAATCTGCCTCTTTGTAATTTACCCCCATTGCTTCCTATTCTGCCTTCTAGGGACTGAAATAACATGTCTGGAACTTCCTACATATAATTTCAGCTCCAATACTTGAAGATGGCTTCCATTTCCTCTCTAAGTAATTTCTTCAGACTAAATGTCCCCTGTTCCATCACATTTTCCTCATATGGCATGGATTCAAGTCATTCACCATCCTGGTTGTCCTCTGGTCTCCCTCCAGTTTATCAGTAGTCCTTCAAAAATGTGGTCCTGAGAGCTGACCAAAATTCTGCACAAGGCTTAATGCAAAGGTATTGTCCCCTCCATAGTCATGGAATCTTGAAGGAATCCAAGATGGCATCACTATTATTGGCTACCATATCTCCCTGCACATGGAGGTTATGATCTGCTCAGTTCCCTTGATCTTTTTCTGATGAAGGACTGTTTAGTTATACCTCCATCATGTCATACTTGTAGCTTACTTCTTGAAACCAAAGGTAAGACTTGACATTTTCTGTTAAATATTATCTCACTAGATTCAACCATGAAGAGCATTTTGGATCCTGGCTCTTATCATGCACTGTGTAAGCTACTTGTCTTGGCTTTGTGTCACCTACAAAGTTGATGATCTTGTCTTTCACCTCTTCACTCAAGTCAGTGAAAGAAAAGTCAATAGCACAGGCCCCAGCACAGATCCCTGGTGTCCTCCACTGGATGGTTCTAAGCTGATACTAAACCATTTATCACCAAGCCATCAAGTCAGCTCTGATTCTGGATGATGATAGCATTGTGTGTTCAACAGCCATCTTTCCCACAACAGTAATTTGCAGTTCTTCATCAATAGCTTTGCCAAAATTGAAGAAAAGTATCTCTCCAGAAATCTCCTCATGTACTCTGGTGGTTACCCTGAGAAAGACTTCAGTGAGATGAGCCTGACTCTTTGGCATCACTATTTTCTTTACTCCAGGTTTGCTAACCATTTGAAATAATCTGATCAGAGTTGTCCCAGGAATTCAAGTCTGGTCTGGAATCTGCAGACACTATTCTACTCTCTATCCTTGAACATGAGGACATTTATATTTTTTTCATTCCTGCAGGATTTTTCCCGTTCTCCATTGTCAGAGGTCCCTGACTGGGTCTCAGCACTCACATCTACCCATTCTGCCAGGATGCAAAGGTGGGATTCATCTGGGCCAGGTGACCTGCATTAAACTAGAGCAGCTAGGGTGGCTATACCATCTCCTCAGTTAACTTAGAGTCAGCTCCCTGTTAACTAGCTTAATTATGTCATTTCTAGTGCAGAGGTCACTCATGCTCCTTGGCAGAATGATCAGAAGGCAAATTAGGCTGCAGCAGTTCTGCTTTCTTCTCCCTGTTGTCAGTTTTTGTGTTCCCACCCCCACCCCCAGAAGACCCCCTGTCTCTTTACCCTCCCCCATCAAAAAACTGGTTATCCTTAGATTTCCTGAATGACTTCAAATGGTTTGGAGTTTTGGCATTCCAGATTCCATTGTTTCAGTCTTCTCTACACATGGGGAGAAAACTGGCTACTTCAAAGACAGGCAGCCTGAGGACTGTCCAAGAGCAGTGAGCTTAGTACCCAGCAGAAAGTTTCACTCACTGAAGGGGAACTTCAGGAAGGCTCCACAATGGTACAGAAAGAAGTAAAATGTGCGCCTTCATTACATGTTCTCTCTAAGCTTGAGGGCACTTTCCTCAGCACTTTGTGAACTTGTAGAATTGAGGGTCCTAGACCCCAGTTTCTGATAGTAGAGTTTTCGCCTGATTGATTCTAAAATTGGGCCTTCATATCACTTTGCAGCAAGAAAGCACAGGAATTTTCTAGATCTCTCATCCTCTCTTTCCTCTCCTTTCCTCTGTCTTAGCCTCCTCTTCTCTCTTCTCCTTTCCTCACTTGCTCTTCTCCCTCCCTCTCATTCTCTCACACTCTCTCTCGCTCTCTTTCTCCCCTCTTTTCTCTCTCCCTCCCTCATCTATCTTCCTCATCGTTGAGCTAAAATTGTTCTATCCATAATTAGCAATGATCTTTTCATTGCCCAACTTAACTTTCTCAGTCTGGACCTCTTGGCAACATTAGACACTATGGATCAGCCTTTCTTCCAAATGCTCCCTTCAGTCTGAGTTTTCATGGCACTGCTCTCTCAGTTCTCTTTCTACCAGTATATCAGATCTTTCTCAGTCTTCTTTGCGTATCTTCATCTATTTCATAACCACTAATCATGAATACTCCCACTCCTGGATGCTCCTCTCATTGCTCTCCATTCTGTATCACTTGACTGTCTTATCAGCTCTCATGGGTTCAATATTCATCAGCATATATGTCTGTCCTAACTTAGACGTTTCATATTTTAAGGTTCCTCTCAGCTCTTACACTCCAACTTCTGAGATCCCTCCATACTCTGAAATTGTTTTAAAGTTCCCTCCTAGCATTAACTATCTAAAGTCTGGGTCCTGGTGAGGTCCCTGATGGGAAGCACAATGACAGAGAGCAGCTCCAGGCAAAGGAGGAAGCAAGCTTCCTCAGCTTGGGCCCAGGTAGCCTTGATCTTGGGCTCTATCCTTTGGCTATCCTTCAGCCTTTGTGTTCTATGGTCATTCATTTCTTTCTGGCTGGGTCTTTGACTTCTTCCTCTCC
Organism: Pseudochirops corinnae; assembly: GCA_028646515.1. NCBI lineage: Eukaryota > Metazoa > Chordata > Mammalia > Diprotodontia > Pseudocheiridae > Pseudochirops > Pseudochirops corinnae. Next base: position 8,966 of record JAQQSV010011960.1, read on the forward strand.
CTGTCTCTGGGCATGGACGACTCAAGAGTCTTCTCCCTTCTGTGCTTCCCAAACCTTCCCATACATACAGACTTATAGCCTGATCAGACTTGCCCTTGCCCTTATATTGGACAGTGTAAACCCTACCTGGCTCAGTTGGAGCATTCAGACTTTAAGGAGATCTGGGGCACAGGTGCCTTGGGACCCAATACTAGGTTTTGAATGTCCCTGTTGAGAGTTCCAAGTCAAAGCCTCATTTTTCACCATTCCACAGAATTATGAGGAAATCTGCATTTCCTCCTCCCATTTTCTCCTTTGCACTGAATCTTGGTTGTTGATTGGCTATGGGGACTCACGGACTCCAGGGAGTGAGTTATCTTTTAGCATTTCTAGTCAGAGCATATCTCCCTACTGGATCAGAGATGATGATGCTGCTGCTGTTCTTGATATTTGAGATGTTGGGGGGTGAGTAGGGTAAAGGCTGGTGTTGAGATGGTCAAGGTAGACCTCCAAGGGTCTGGGGGTGAGGAGTAGATGGGAGACCACAGGCCTTGGAGCCAGAAGACCTTCCCTGTCCTTCTGCTGCTGCCTCTGGTTGGGAGCCCTTTGGCCAAGTCAGCTAAATCTTTTTGGGTCTCAGTTTCCTAATTAGTACATGAAGATGAGCTTTAAATTCTTACCTGCTCTGAAGGCTGAGGTTGTGAGTTCTCTTACCTTTTAGGTGATCTCTGTTCTGTGGTTGCTTCTCACATGCTTCTTTCCATGTTCTTGCTCTGATATCCTCTGTTCTGAGCTCTCTTCCTGCTTTAAGGATGGTGCCTATTTTACTGGAAGTTTCATTATTAGTTTTGCCTGAATATCTTTCTGCCTGAGTATCTTTCTGTCCCCAGGGTCCCTGTCCCAGATACCAGGGTATAAGCTGAAGGCCCAGACAGCGGTGACAGTACAAGAGGGACTGTGCATCCAGATCCCCTGTTCTTTCCGCTACCCTTCACATGTCCCACTCAATAGCTCCCAGGCTTTTGGATACTGGTTCAAGAAGGGAGCCAACACTAACAGAGACAAACCAGTGGCAACAAACGACACAAAGCGGGAGGTGCAGGAGGAGACCAGGGGGTGATTCCATCTCATTGGGGATCCTATGAAGAAGAACTGCTCCCTGAGCATCGTGGGTGTCCAGAAAAGGGAGAGTGGGCAGTACTTCTTCCGGATAGACAACGGACAGGATTTGAAATTCAATTACCTAAGTTATATGGTTAATGTGAGTGTGACAGGTAAGGACCTTAGTGAGATGGAATTCATGCAGGTCATGGGATAGAGGGAGTTTCCAAAAAATCACTGGGAAGTGGGGTGTCTTATGCTCCATGTCTCAAGGGGAAGGCAGGCCACAGGAAAAAGTATTGCTCCAGTTAGCACCAGGGCCAGGTGAGAGTAGAGAGAGTTTAAGACCTGGAATTGGTATTCACTATGGTCTCCTCTCTTTGGAGAAACAGGGCATGGGTCCTGGCTAAGTGATTCAGAAATTAGCAATGACTTTGGCTCTCCTGTGAGTCAGAGATAGAGGAATGCATGTTGGAAGAGGGATGGATATCTAGGTGACAGAGGACAGGATGAAAGCCCTCATAGTGGAGAACATATTGTGGATTCCTACTTGCAGAAACAAAGTCCCCTTGGCATCAGTGATTAGCTCGCCATGGGATGATGTTGGAAGGACATAGCAGCAATCTTGGAAGGGGTGTTGCATTGACAGGGAACCTGTAGATATATCAGGGATGATCTTGAGGTTATAAAGGTTGGAGGTATCTATCTGAGTCTGGTTCATTTTCTTCCCTCCCAGCTCTGACAGAGAAGCCAGACATCTACATTCCAGGGACCTTGGAGGCTGGACACCTGGTGAAAGTGATTTGTTTTACTCCCTCAGTCTTTAAGTGTGGGAAACCTCCCATTTTCTCTTGGAAAGGGGCAATCCTCTCTTCACTGGATTTCAGAAGAGAAACCCGCCATTTCTCTGAGCTGACACTCACCCCAAGGCCCCAGGACCATGGCTCTAATCTTACCTGTCAAGTGACCATCCCTGGGGCGAAAGTAAGCCTTGAGAGAACTGTTCATCTCAGTGTTACCTGTGAGTATTGGGGGTCAGAACCCTTGAATATGAAAACATACATGCTTTTTGGATGGAGGAGGGGACATCTCAGACTGGAAAATAGAGCCCCAGACAACTATGAAAGGTTTAGATCCTTAACAGGGCAAAGAAGCACCTTACATTTTCCAGAGGGCAAAGCTGGGGCAAAAATGTCTAAGACCGCATTTGAACCCAGGTCCTCCAAACTTCACTATCTATTCTGCTACCTAGATGTCCGATCCACCTGTCCCTTGGAAAGCCTTACATATCTAATCCTTTTTCTCTACAGATAAAAATGGTATTCTCACATTCTCTAAAGGGATCCTTTTGGGAGCTGGGATCATGGCCCTTCTTGCCCTATGTCTCATTCTGGCACTGTGAGTGAGGCGAGTGGCATTGTGGCTGGGATTGGGAGTGGGAGGGATGGTCTATCTCAGTAGCGGGATTAGGGTGTCATGTCACAATGTCGGGCTCATTCCTTCAGTGTGAAGTTCCTGAGGAAGAAGCCAGTGAAGGACTCAGACCCCCAGGACAGCAAGGAAGTGGCTGATGCCAATGAGGTCTCTAATGGGGTCCCTTTGGTGAGTGACTTGACCATGGTCCTCAAATGACTTTCTCACCTTCCAAACTTAGGGAAGTTAGAAATTATTCAAAAATGGTTTGTGCCACTTATAAGCCACAAAGAGGGGCTGGTTTTTGCCTTGGTCAGGCCACACTTGGAGTATTATGTTCGGTGGATCTCAGACGTGGTCTTTCCCCTCTCAACATCAGTTTTCTAATTTTTGAAATGATGGAGTTGGGCCAGCTTCAGTTCAAGTATGATTTTTAAAAAGTCTTCTCTTTGCAAGGTCTCAGGCAGTATTGTGTACTCTGGGAAGCTGGTCAAAGATACTTGGTTTCAAGTGTTGCTTGTGACTTCTACTGGCCATGTGGCCTGTATGTTCTGTTGCTGTTCAGTCATTTCAGACATGTCCAACTTTTCATGACTCCATTTGGGGTTTTCTTGGCAAAGAAAGTGGGAGTGGTTCACAATTTCCTTCTCCAGCTCATTTTACAGATAAGGAAACTGAGGTAAAGTTAAGTGACTTGGCCAGGATCACACAACTATTCAGTGTCTGAGGCCAGGTCTTTCTGACTCCAAGCCCAGAATTCTATGCCCTGTGCCACCTAGCTGCTCTATGCTGATGAATGTAGTCTACATTAATGAAATAACAGGTTGGGTCCAAAAGAAACATAGGGCCAAGTACTGTGCTTGGTGCTTGAGATGAAATGACTATGAAATAGTCCTTATCTTCTTAGAACTTATATTCTTCTGTGGGGCTGGGGCAGGAGGGGAGAGGACAACATGAACTGAAAAATATGACATATGTTATCTCATATATTGTTCACATGATGGTAATTTGGCAGAGACAGAGAGAGCAATCTACTGGGGCAGACATCAGGAACAATTTCTCATAGGATGTAGCCTCTGAATTGAATTGTTGTTGTCCAGTCATTTTTCAGTAGTGTCTAACTCTTCATGACCCCATTTGGGGTTTTGCTGGGTAAAGACACTGGAATAGGTCTCAATTTCCTTTTCTAGTTCATTTTACTTATGAGGAAACTGAGGCAAACGTGGTTAAGTGACTTGCCCAGGGTCACACAGCTATTGAGTGTCTAGGCCAGATTTGAACTCAGACTCATCTTCCTGATTCCCAGCCCAGTACTCTATTCACCTTGCCACCTCGCTGCCCATAAAGTGAACTACAGGGATTCCTAAAGGCAAGGTGAGTAAGCAGAGTGAATGCATTTCAGGCCTGTACACTGCCTCTG
>JAQQSV010011961.1:0-12878 GCA_028646515.1 Pseudochirops corinnae
GAACGGAATAGCTGAGTCAATCTCCTGATTCAGTTCACCTGAACAAGAAGATTGAGTTAGGGGCTGAGAACTTAATCTCCAATCACCCAGTCGACCAGATAACTTTCATTGCCTCCTCTATCCCCAGCACTGTGCCAAGGGTTGGACATGCAAATACAAAGAACAAAAAAGAAAAACAGAAACTCTTCTAAGGCAGCTGGGTGCCCATTCTGTGCCTCCTGGGGGAACCTGGTAGGCCAGAAAGAACACTGGATTTGGAGTTAAACCTGCTAACTCAGTGATATTAGATAAGTCTATCCCTCTCTCTGAACTTCAGTTTCCTCTTCTGTACAACAGACACAATCCCTCCTTTCTCCACGTTGCGACCCCCACAAGGTATTGGGAAAGATCTAATAGTAGCTAGATGACAGGTGGACTGAGTGCTGAACATGGGAGGAAGAAAGCAGGAGATCCTGACGAAGACCCTGCACTAGCTCTGTGACTCTTGTCTAGCCAAGAGTCACCTTTCCTAGCCTCAGTTTCTGCATCTATAAAATGGGAACAGCACCAGCACCTACTTCACATTACTGTTTTGAGGCTGTCACATGAGAACGGCGTACACAAAGCTCTTTGTAAGCCTTCAAATTGTATATAAATTCTAGATACGTTAAAAAAAAAAAAGTATTCATTGACCACCTAGTATGTGCTAAATATATAAGTACAGGAAATACAAAGATATATCTGTCATCAATGGCCCAAGGGCCCCCAAAAGCAATCTGGGATGACATAGGCTGGATTCAATCTTTGATGCCTGACCCCAGACAGGTCAAGTTCTACCTTTGGTATAAGGAGGTACTTAATGAATGCTGATTACTCTCACTCCACATTAAATATGGAGAAATTAGATATCAATAATTTCTAGGCTTCCTCAATTGTATGTACGAGGGAACCCTTCCACAAAAGTATTAAATGTGTAATATAGGTATAAGGTATGGTCTAGGTCTTAATTTCCTCCATGACAGAAAAATGCAAAGATGCAAAGCATTAATAGGTGTGTATGAACAAATCAAGGGAACATAAAACATGAAAAACTCCATAAAATCATTAGTCTACCCCAGAAAGTAAAGACATGTTAGGTTGAACAAATACTCTATATCTATCACAAACTTATACCATCTGAACAACTTAAGGAAATGTCATATATCTTCTTGTTAGTTGTCTTCCTCTCTTTCAAGAAGATTACTGCTAATTTTTCTTATAAAGAGTTCCCTTCTAGGATATAGAGGGAACAGATTCAAATATATAATTAAAATTAATAAATAGTCAAAGATATGAAAAGGCACTTTTCAGATGCAGATATCCAAGTTATTAATAGTCATATTTTTAAATGTTTTAAATTGCTAATAATTAGGGAAATACAAATTGAAACAACTCAAAAATTCCACCTCAAACCCATCAGATAAGCAAAATTGACATAAAATGAAAATGACAATTGCTGAAGGGGCTATGAGAGAACAAGGACATTAATGCACTGCTGGTAGAATTTGAACTAGTCTGTCCATTCTGGAAAACAATTTCAAGGATTCCCTAAAAGGTATTAAACTGTGCATACCCTTTGACCCATTAATATAACTACTAGGTCTATATCCTCAGAAAGAATGAAAGAAAGAAGACAAAGACCCATATGTCCAAAAAATATTTAAACTAGCTATTTTTGTGGTGGCAAAGAATTATAAACTGAGTGGGAAGGGAGCAGGATTTCCCACTAATTGGAAAATGACTGAAAAGGTTATGATAAATTAATGTGATGAAATACTACAGTGCCATAACAAGTGATGAAGATGCTAGTTTCAGAGAAAGGTGGAAAGACTTGCATGAAATGATAGAGTGAAGTGAGCAGAACCAAGAAAACATTTTATACACTAACAATAGTATTATAAAGACAAACAACTTTTTAATAATTAAGAACTCTAATCAACACAATGATGAATCAGGACTGCAGAAGATTCATGATAACACATGCTATTCCCCTTGTGATATAAAAGTGATAGACTCAGTACAGATTGAGACATGGATGTCTGCTGTAAACCACCACTGCAACTCCTAGAGAGAGGTAGGCTCTCTCTTACCTGCTATTTCAGTACACAGGTCTGTAAATCCAAGGGAGAGAAAGCAAGAAAAAGTTTTAAAAGGTTAAAAAAAACCTGGGGCTACTACATAAATAGTTCATTATTTTAGAATACAGGGTGGTTCCTCTTATAAGAGATTGTCCTCTTGGGGCTCAGTTAATTATCAGGAGGCAGCCCCAGTCACTGAGGACTAATCAAAGGAGTTCATTGTGTCCTCTCAATAAGGGCCTAGGGACATTCCAAATAATCTCATCAAATTGATTGAGCTACTCGCCAAACAGATAGGACACTCCCCTAATCATGCCTGCTGTGGACAAAAATGGAAGCAATCTCTGATCTCAAGGACTTTACATTCTAAAAGCAATGAAGACAAATAATTGTCAAACAAAGCAATAATTAACAAATTATAGTATGAGTTGTAAGCATCCCAAGAAGTAATCTAGGCCAGATGTTTCAAACATACCTAGGCAACACTACTGAGGGCCATTTCAGAACCAAATTGAAATGTAATAATGAAATACTTAAAATAAATAAAATACAGTAAAACATAGATAATATTACATTTTGAAACTAAGACACTGTACGGTCCACAAGGATCCTTATGTACAGATTAGTGGTCCCCATTTCTATTTGAGTTTGACATCACTGATCTAGGCCGATCCTCTCATTTTACAAATAATTTCACAGGTCAAATAACCTGCCTAAAGAGACTTAAATCATGAATGACAGAATTAGGTTTCCTATCAGTGGCACAGATTGTATGTTTTATTCTAAACAAGAATATGTTACTGTTTATGTCTTCTCTCTCTCATAAAAAAAGATTATTTAATAACAAATAGAGATGTCTATAAATTACCAATTATTAGTCCCTAGGAAAAAGTGATACTATGCTTATTTTTCTATTTTATATAATGGGTAGCATCATATAGCAGAAATATCAATAGACAGTGTTCGAATGTCTGGGATTGAATCCTGGCTCTCACCTTTAAGGGCAACCCTCTTATTTCATTGCATGAAATCGATAGAGTGAAGTGAGCAGAACCAAGAAAACATTTTATACACTAACAATAGTATTGTAAAGACGAACAACTTTTCAATAATTAAGAACTCTGATCAACACAATGATGGTTACCTGCGCACGTTCATTGCTGTACCAAGTCGTCACAGCAGATCCATGTTTCTGGGGGCTTTCCTTGTTTCAGCTTGACTTCTCAAGATCCTTGCACAATGATCTAGCTTTCTTTTGACTTCCTCTTTTCCTTATAACCTGATCAGCCTGTCTTTTCTGGTTGCTTCTTTGCTGACTTTTCCAATACTTTTCTTGTGGGTAACATTTTGGTCTACTCTTGTCTAGCACGCACTTCTCTGTTGCTTCTGGGTGAGCCTCAAATTGAATTCTTCAGGGACTGTAGTAACCTACCAAAACCTATGAAATTTATTACTTTTTCAGCCCTAAAACCCTAATATTTACTTCTTCCTTTAAGCTGTGAGAATAATGGAAAATAGCAGCTATTGCTTTGCTCTAGCTACAAAGAGTATGGGAAAATGTTTGCCTGGTAAGCACTCAGGCAAGCAGGTGGAGGCTGGAAGCTTCCCTCTGTCCCTGCCCAGTAAAACTGGGGTTAATTAATGCTTTACAGACTTCTGAAGTTCAACAGATTAGAACAGCTTCATGAATTTAAAAAATGTATATTTCTGTAAGAGTCTTTCAAGTCATAGCTTTGAAGAAAACCACATTTTGTCCTTGTTCCTTAGTTCCCTTATGTGTTCCCTTCCTATACTCATGCACACAGTTACTTAGAGTGATTGAAATAACTCATCATTTTAGTGTCTATAGAACATTTGTCCCTTTAGGACAAACCCTATTTTTAATGTCCTTTTACTGAAGGACAAGTACAGAATCATATGTTTCAGTAATTATTAATAACAATAATTCTTTCCTTACCTTATTTGCCAAGAAGTCCTCTTCTAGAGAACTTGTGATTTTCCCTTGTCAACCAGACAGAACTAGCCTCTCACCTGTGGGTGACTAGAGTCTAACAGAGCAGGCTAGAGACAAAAGAGTAAGGAATCAAGTAGAAGTTAATTTCAAAGTGAGGGAAAGGGTTTGCAAGAAAGGGAGCAGATTAGACACTTGTGCCAGGATCCAGCCCCTAGTGGGGGGAACCTGAGGCAGTGTGGGGAGATATCAGTACTTATGCCAATGGCTGCCCAGTGAGCTATAACCCTGACAATAAGGGGTAACAGCAACAATGAGACAAGTTGGATTCATAGCAGGGCTTTTTAAAAGTGAAAACTTGTCTGAACTCAGAGAACACCTGGTGGTGGTCAAAGGATATAATAATTATGTGACTTTGCCAGAGGGTGAGATCATTCAGAGGGTAAGTGCAAAGGATTGTTGTTATGCTAAACCCAGGGCACAACTTGCTTGCTGGAATAAATGAATGAAATGAATGGAAAGGTCAAGCTTTCTCCATTTATTGGATGAGGGAAAAATCATGACCCTTGACCTCTCCTTCTTACCCAGAGTCCCTCAGAAGCTCCCTTAGTCAGAGAAAGTGTTACACTTGAACCAAGAGGTAGGTTATTTGTTACTCAAAATGATAATCATTCCTCCTTTCTGTTTCTATTTCATCTTTTCTTATTCTCTCCTTCATGCTTCCTACTCTCCCTGAGCATTTTTAACACAGGTATGATTAGAAATATTTATTGTAAGGAAAACAAAAAAAAATGTAAAATTTACAATATCTATACAGTTCGCATAAAAAGGCATTAGGGAAACCAGAAAAGTAGGTGATATTCTATCAAAATATATGATCAACTATGGCTAACAGATGTTGAGATACTGAAGAAGAAATCTGGTACTTTCATTTTTAGGAAAATAAAAATAATACTTTAATCCCTTTAATCAGGCAGTATGTCCTGTGGTTCCAACTCATTTTATTATTTACTTTAGTTAGCACCAAGGGATATGTCTGAGACTCCACAGTCTGAATACAACAAATAGAACCTTTTTTTTTTTATTAAATTTTATTTTTTTCAATTAACAGGCTTTAACAAATTAACAATTTTATGTCCCTCAGCATCCCTTGGGGGATTTAGGGAAGGGGTGGGGCAGGGAGGGAACCATTATAATAAATGTTTATAGTTAAGCAAAACAAAATGCCAGCTAGGCAATGCAGTGAGTAGGGCCCCGGACTTGGAGTCAAGAAGACCTGCCTCAGACACTTACTAGCTCTGTGACTCTGGGCAAGTTACTAAGTAATTTATGTTTCAGTTTCCTTATCAGTAAAATAGGAGTAAAATAGCATGTGCTTCCCAGAGTTATTATGAGGATAAAATGAGATAATATGTGTAAACTTTGCTGTCATTATTCTATTGGCTATTCTTTAAAATGTATACCTCATTCTTCACGTTTAGTCCATCACTTCTGTTTCAGGAAGTGGGAGGGGATGCCAGAGTGAGGGAAAACTTGGGTGACAGAGATGGAGTTGTGATAGCTAGTGGGAATATGAGTATTTCAGGAACTTCCAAGGGAAATGGTACTGCAGTGGAGGATGGATAACACAGATAGAAGCTATGGGAATGACTCCTTCCAACTGCTCACATAGGGTCTGATTAACAGATGACTGACTTCAGTAGCTATAGTTACTTTATTAGGGGACGGGTGAGAACTTTGAGAGCATACAACAGAAGTAGCACAAAATCACAATGGCTGAGACTCCTTCTGAAGAGGTATATGGGAGACACAATCCTTAATAATAATTATAAATAATATAATAAATACATGAGTGTTCATAAGTAGAATACTACCTAGTGCACTCATTCCTTTTTTTAAATGAAATTTCTCTTTTTTTTTTAATTTTTGATTTTTTGCTTTTTGGAGTGGGAAAGGGCTGGGCAATTGGGGTTAAGTGACTTGCCCAAGGTCACATGGCTAGTAAGTGTTAAGCATCTGAGGCCAGATTTGAACTCAGGTTGTCCTGACTCCAGGGCTGGTGCTCTATTCATTATGCTACCTAGCCTCCCCACTAACCATTCTTTTATGATCAGACCTAAGTTCAACAGTGATACCTACAGAGACAGTCTGTGGAAAATGTCCTTTGGAGAGGTGGGGTATAGAAAATCTGCCCCCCCCCCCCATACTGGAAGATGTTTTTTAATCAAGTTCCAACTTAGAAAAAACATTTTTGTTATGACAAAATTATCCATCCTTCCTTTCAGGGAAAACTTTCTTTCATGATTTCAGTTAGAACCATGTTCATTTTTGAAACTGGAGAAAGGGGGTAAAGTGCTCAAAAAAATAGGGAAGTTCAGAAGGAATGGATTTGATAATGAGATCTGTTTATATACATATATGTACACATACAAATCCATATATATGTACATATATACATGCATATATGTATATTGAGCTTGAAATGTCTCTATTACAGAAATCTGAAATGTATAATAGGCAAAAGTTGGTAATGCAGGACTGGGGCTTAGATGAGACATTGAGCCTGGAATTATCTTAGAATTGTCTAAAGAGACAGATGTATAACACTGTCTGTGGTTATGGAGGATTCAGATGATGAAAGGTAGTTGTTGTAGTCCTTTTTCTCCTATTCCATTTTGTCTCTGGAGATTTAATTAAACACACCCTGCTGTAAAATTATTTGTTGTTTTATTTTTATCTATTTTTTTAGATTAGAGGAAATATGATGGTCATTCAAATTCATATGGTTCCCTCTTCTGCTGTTTGATGGAGTTTATATTCAATGCAAAATTAAGAATATATTCATTATTGCTGATTAGGAAAATTCCTAACACTAAATTGCAAGGTTGGCTCTTTGCTTAATTCAAATTTCTGTTTATATCTAGGTATCTCCTATGCTCTATATGATTGAGGCAAAATTTAGATTATCAGAAATGTTTGGGTAAAGAAGTGAACCGAGTAAGTTACAGTGCCTATCAGTGGCTACAGGAAGGAAAGTTGGGGAAAGAACAGATCTTTTCTGGAAACTTCCATTTCTCTTTGAAGAGGAGGTCAGAGTAATGATGTTAGCCCTTTTGGTCTGAGATGCCAGTAGGCCCATGACCTTCCTTGATCTCTGCTTTCCTTAGCACAGCTCAACCCTACTTCTTCTTTCTCCTTTTTCTTGTTGCCTTTTGTGCCACTTCCAGTTCTTTCTGGACAAGCTTTTTTAAAAAAATGTGGGTAGAGCTGGAAAGATTAACCTCATTGTTGAAGTCCTGACCATTTCTTTACAATCTACATTCCCATACTGTGTGTCTCTTTAAAAATTCTGAGTTGTAATGCTGGAGAGCAACTGGAGCTTTGCCTAAAGGGTTGTAAAGCTGCGCATACCCTTTGATCCAAGGATACCACAGCTAGGTCTATATTCAGAAGGAGAAGGAGAAGGAGGAGGAGAAGAAAGAGAAGGAGAAGACGGAGGGGGAGAAAAAGGAGAAGAAGGAGGAGGAGGAGAAAAGGACCTATTTGTATAAAAATCTTTATAGCAGCTCTTTTTGTCGTGGCTAAAAATTGGAAATCGAGAGGTTGCCCATCAATGGGGAATGCCTAAGAACCTGTATTATATGATTGTGATGGAATATTCTTGTGCTATAAGAAATGAATGACAAATAGAGCACTGGCCCTGAAGCCAGGAGGACCTGAGTTCAAATCTGACCTCAGACACTTAACACTTACTAGCCATGTGACCTTGGGCAAGTCACTTAATCCTAATTGTCTTGCCTTCCCCCCTCCAAAAAAAAAAAAAGTAAAAAAAAAAAAAAGAATGACAAGCAGAGTGATTTTGGAAAAACCTTGGAAGACTTACAAGAATTGATGCAAACTGAAGTGAGCAGAGCCAGGTGAATGTTATACACAGTAAAAACAATATTGTATGATAAAGAACTGTGAATGACTTAGCTATTCTCAGCAATACAGTGATCCAAGACAATTTCAAAGTACTCATGACGAAGCATCCTATGTGCCCTCAGAGAAAGAACTGATACTGTCTGAATACAGACTGAAATATCCTATTTTCTTTCTTTCTTACTTTCTTTCTCTTTCTTTCTTTCTTTCTTTCTTTCTTTCTTTCTTTCTTTCTTCTTCCTCCTTTTTCCTTTCTTTGTATTCAGATCTTCTTGTACAAAATTACTAATATGGAAATGCTTTACACATGTATAAACTATACCAAATTGTTTATGATCTCAAGAAGGGGGAGGGGAGGAGAGGAGTTGAGCAATAGAATTTGGAACGCAAAACTTTTTTTTAAAATGTTTAAAATTGTTTTAACATGTAATTGGGAAAAAATAAAATATATTTTTTTTAAAATCTGGATTGTTCCTGAAATTTTGTCTTCTGACCCAGAGATGGAAATGCTCCCAAGTCCCTTCTCAAGGCCTACAGAACAATGAATGCTTGTCCTTGTGAATTACAAATCTCAAGATGCCAGTCTGTTCTCAAATTCTTATTACAGATAGATAAGTCACTTATTAAATGCCTACTATGTGCCAGGCACTGTGCTAAGCACTGAGGATATAAATATAAACAAATATGACAGTCTCTGTTCAAAACATACATTCCAAATTCAGGTAGAGGAAGAAAACCAAAAAGAGAGCTGGAAAATAGCAGAATTTGGGGTGGGGGAAGGTAGCTGTTGAGGAGGTAGAGTCCAGATAGTGAGTCAAGGAGTGACCTGAAGTGTGGCTGGGGCCCTTCCTGAAATAGTGGTTCTGGCACAGAGATACTAATTAAGCCCAGAAAATCTGATAGGGTCACCAAGTGAGAAAGGGTAGAAAAAAAGAGGGCCCCAGATAAAGCTTTTAGGTATTCTCACTGTTAGGAGGTTAGATGTGGATGAACCAGCAAAGGAAACTGGGAAGGAGTATTCATATGGGCAGAAGGAGAGCCAGTAGAGCATAGTGAGTAGAAAAACCAGAAAAGAGAAAATAACCAGGAACAGAGGGTGATAAACAGTGCCAGATGTTGTAGTGAGATCAATAGGGATGAAAAGTGAGAAAAGACCATTAGATCTGGCAACTTAAAAATTCATTGGAAACTTTTGAGAGAGAAATTTTAGTTGATTAATGAGCCAGATTTCAATGGGTATAGGAATAAGTCAGAAGAGATGAAATTGAAATAATTGGCTTAGCTAAATTTTTAAAAGAGTTTGGCTGATAAAGGGAGGAGAAATAAAATGAAAGCTTGAAAAACTGCTAGAATTTAGTGATTTTCTGTTTTCTTTCTTTTTTTTTATGAATAAAAAGAATTTGGTATGTTTATATCCATCAGGAAAGAAACCGATAGGAAGAAATTGAAGATTAGAGAAAAGGGGGCTATAAGATATACATATACACATATACATATGTGTGTATATATATGTGTGTGTGTATGTGTGTGTGTGTATGTGTGTATATATATGCAAATCTCTCTATATACATTCGTGATATATATATATATATGCACATTCTAAATGGCAGTAGGTGGTATATACATATATGCATGAATATATCCTTCATATGTATATGTATCTAAATGTATCTCTCTCTTCGTGTATATATGTGTGCATATGAATATGAGTGTACAAATATGTATGTATATGCACATATGTGCATATGTGTATGTGCACATATATGTGTATATATAATATATGTGTGTATACGTGTGTGGGTCTAAAGATTACAATGTGCCAGGTACTATGTTAAGTACTTTACAACTATAATCTGATTTGATTTTCACAGCAACCCTGATATGTAGGTTCTATTATTATCTCTATTTTACTGAGATAAAATAGAGGTAAACAAAAGTTAAGTGACTTGCCCAAGGTCACACAGTTATTACATGTGTGCTACTGGATTTGAACTCAGGTCTTCCTGACTCAGGCCTAAAACCTTATCCATTATACCACTTAGCTGCCATTAATGAAGAGAAAAACCCCATTTGGAGATTGAAATAAAGGAGAGTATAGAATGGTGTCAGTGTGTTTTAAGCTGAAGAGGAGGCAAAAAAAGAGGAAGCTAATGGTAAATGGCCTCTATTTTCTCAGTAAAACACGAAAAAAAGTGCTCAGCTTGGAGAGTAGAGTGAGACAGAGCTAAAATATGAATTATTACCATAGTACTCCTAATCCTAAATTAGTGATAGGGAGGCAGTGTAGCTTAGTGAGTAGAGAGTATACCTTGAAATCATAATCACCTTATTTGGGGTTCTTGCGACTGATACATACTACCCCTATGATCATAGTCAAATTATTTAACCTCTCAGTGCTCCAGGCAACTTTTTCAGTTACAGATGATGAGTTCTACATGGATGGAGGATGTTCATTTGGGAAGTTCTTACTGCTCAAATGGAGGAAGGGAGAGAAATTATTAATATTATAGCTACAATTTGCATTAAATACGTATTCATGGGCTAGTCTAGTTGCTTAAATATACTTTATAACATTGGGTCTATGGGAAATACTGTCCAGTTTGTTAATTTTTCAAACAAAGTTTTGATAGACACATATTAGTTGGGGAATTATATAAAAATTGAGAACTGACTCAGATGTTGTATCCTGTACAGTCCTTGCCTTAAAGGTTTTCCATTCAACTGTGAAACTACTTAACAGATAAAAGAAGCACCTTTAGGGGTAGCATATTCTTAGTAGTTATTTCTAAATTTCCCAGAAGTCCACCAGTAGCTATGTTTGGGTAAGATAGTGGTGATTTGGGGAAAGGTATTTAAGTAATGAAAGAGAAAGATATAAAAAAGTTATATAAAGAAGCCCATATAGTTGGTAGGATGTTTGGTGTTTTGTTTTTTTTTTAACTCTTTTTACATGTAGAATGTTTCTCTGACAAAAACATTGACTAGGTGAAAAGGGGCACAGGGAACAAAGGAAAAAATAATCACAAAAGTGATCAGGAAGAAACAAAGGGCAAGAAAAGAGTTATTTAAAAAGTAGATAGAAAAAATAACTTACAATGTTTGTGTAAAACAGTCTGAAAGATTAACTGAGGAAGTATATTGTGAGATTAGATATGGGAAGGAAAAAATAATTTTAATCTTATGACTTTATTTTTCATTTTTAATTGTATTTATCATGCAGTATTATATATTATAATTAGATAGTTGGTATTTTATTCTTTGTCTGGCTATAAGATCTCTGAGACACCATTAGCACCAATGCAATGTTTACAGCACCTACGATCATGATAAAGACCACAACTGTAAGTATCGCATGATGTCCGATTGCAAAATATACCAAACTCTCTGAATCCCAAAACCAGTAAGCCGATTTCATCATAGTATCAAAGATATTCAGAAGCTGTAATAATGCTGAGAGCCACAGCATCCTTCAGCCTTCCCACACACCAATACAAGATCAATATTTACTCACAAACCTCTCTGTCTCCGTAATGAGCGTCCTCTCTCCCGCACCGTCTCACTAGCTCTGACTACCGCTTCCTGTGGGTTCTGCTTCCCTTCAGGAAATTCTTCCCACCACAGGTTCCATGTGATTTTATTAGGGGATAGAGTTTATCTTCATAACAAGGGAAGATCACTGAATTTCCACTCTCATTACAACACCCTAGAGATTATGTAGTCCAATTAGTCCTTCAAATCAAGCTCCCTCATTTTACACATTAGGAAACTGAGGCTTAGTGAAATAAAGTGATTTGTACAAGGTCATAC
This sequence comes from Pseudochirops corinnae, assembly GCA_028646515.1. Classification (NCBI taxonomy): domain Eukaryota; kingdom Metazoa; phylum Chordata; class Mammalia; order Diprotodontia; family Pseudocheiridae; genus Pseudochirops; species Pseudochirops corinnae. Next base: position 11,776 of record JAQQSV010011961.1, read on the forward strand.
AAGTAGTAAGTGGCAGAGTTAAGATTCAAGCTCAGGTTCTCAAGCTTCAAATCCAGACCAGAGAGCAGGTTCTGTTTTATTTATATTTTGAATTTCTCTGAGCACTTAATACAATATTCTGCATATAATAGGTACCTAATAAATATTTTGTTCACTCCTTCTTTGGTTACTAGCTGAACTCAAAGAGGTGCATCACCAGAGATGATGAATGGAGACTGGGGGAAAAGACAGAAACTCAAGAAGTTGTAATCTGCTTCTTTAGGAGGAATATCCACAGGAATGAAATTGTGACTCTTTGAAGTAATGACATATTTTGTACCTGTGTTGATAGGAAGTAAAATGTTTCCAAGAATCAGAATGAGAAATTCCAATATATATTTGAGTTTTTCCATAACAATAAAGTCATGGAAGAAGGGATAGATTTCAAAAGTATCCTGAAGTGGAAAAATAAAAGGACAAAGTTTGTCTACCTTGATTCGCCAGCCTGGAGGCAGGCATAATAATGGTGAAGACAAGGGGAAGGCCTGGAAATTATAAGTAATTACTCTGGATTTTAACTTTATGAGGTGCCAAATAATTCAGAGATTTTCAAGAGATTTCTAAAGAATGTAAGATGGAATTAGCCTGACTCATGTGAAGCTAATAACTAAAACAACTTTAGCTTATAGGAATGTCTGCATAAAAGAACTGAGTGTCAAAAGTAAAGCCTAAATAAAGGATGGTCAAAGGTGAAATGATGATTAAAAAAAGAGAAAGAAAACAGGAAAAGGCAGAATTATGAAAATCCATTTGGAGATGACAGAAAAGATAGATAATTGACCTACCGGCAGTGCAGAGGTGAAGGAGAAATTTGGAAAGTAACTTTAAAATGTTTTATTGATGCTAATTTTCTTTTTTATATCACTGTTTTTTCACATACACAAATAGAAGTCTCCCTTATAACAAGTAATTACTAAAAAAAAAATCAAACTTTTGTCCAGGTCTGAAAATATTTCCTTCTCATTTTGCACCTATTATCCACCACCACCCCTGGAAGAGGAAACAGGAAAAATACTTTGTCATCACTCTTCTGAAATCACTTGGTCACTATATTGCTCAGAGTT
>JAQQSV010011962.1:0-12878 GCA_028646515.1 Pseudochirops corinnae
GTCTACATTTTTCTTGGAAGCTTTTGGTGTGGGAGTTTTGACTGTGTTGTCTTCCTCCCTTTCCATGCTTTGATCCTTTTTGTCCCCCAAAAAGGAATCTAAAGTTGGATTGCTGTTCTTACTTTGTTTCCTTTGTCTGCTCATGTTGCCAGTCAATTGTTTGACTTTTTAGCTCTGTGGAACTCTTCTTCCAGAGAGTTTTGTCCCAAATCACTGGGATTTTTGCAGCTGCTGGAGCTATTAGGAGGCCGCTGCAGCCCCCACCAGGTTTGGCTCACTGAAAACGTACTCTAGGACCACCACCCACGACCACGATCCTGATCCAGGGAGCTCTCATGTCTTAGGGAAAATTTTCTCCCCCCTTGTAAAGAAAGTAAGGGATAGTTAACAGAGATATAATAAAGTTTAGTCCCATTTTAATATTGAGTTTAATGTATTATAATGTAATATAGTTGGTAAATTCTAAATTGATATTTTAAATTAAGTGCTAAAATGGGGCTACAAGGACATAGGTACTTTACATTTTGCAAAATGGTTTCTTTAAACTATTTCATTTGATCTTCACAACAATCTTGTGGGCTAGGTACAATGAGGGAGGTTTAATGACTTGTCCTGCTTTCCTTAGTAAGTGACTGACAGCAGAATGTGGACTTGTGTTTTCAAGGCTCCCAGTTTCAGTGCTCTCCTTTTCTCCATTGAATTGCCTCATTTAAGAGGCTCTAAAAGGACCTGCCCAAGCTCTGACTTTTCTAGAACTCAGGTCACAGACACTGATGGAACTTAAGTTCAAGTACCGTGAACTTTTTCAAGTCCAGCTTCTTTAGTTCAAGGACCTTGAAGGCCATCTCTCAGACGTCCTTATGTTTTCTATCTAATGTGTGGTTTTGTTCTCCACCCCCCAAACCCCCAATTGTCTGCATTCTGGTCATACAGTTCCACTAAGATAATCACTTGAATCTAGAGGAACTGGAGGTACTTGGGACAAGGCTGATAAATATGTCAGAAATGCAACCAAATACCCATCCTTCCTCTTAAAATTTTCCTGCAGTTTTGAAGTTGTCTGGTGTTGCCAATTTGAATGTGGTAGTTTGCCTGTGTAACTGATTTACTATACGAGGAGGTGGACATTTAAAAATTCTTTGTTCTAATATATGCCTATACTAAAACTCTAGGGCTACAAATTGAAAAGAAAGACACGTCTCTGCTTTCAAAGAAATCACATTCTAATATTAGATGGAGGTAATAAATGAGATTCTCTGATAAAAAAGCACGTAAGAGTCATAGCATATGGTAATGCATATTCTTTAATATTATTTCTGCTGATAATTAAGAAATTTTTTTACCATTATTTAATATTAGACAAGAATAAGCAATTATAATGAGGTAATGAGGTTTGTTGCTTATGATATCTTTAGACTATTTTAGAAAAATGAACTAAGAGCCCCTGGCACTGCTGCTTCCGTGTTACCAAGAAAGAAATTCCATTTAAAATAACTTTAGCAAATATTAAGTACTTTTGGACTCTACCTGCCAGGAACTTACATGACCACAATTACAAAACACTTCTCAGAAATAAAGTCATATCTAAAAAATGAGTATAATCTTAATTCCTCCTTTTTAGACATAATAAAAATGACAATTCTCCCTAAACTAATTTACTAATTTCAGGGCTGTACCAATCAAATGACCGAAAAATTATGCTATAGATAAAGAAAATAATCTAGAACAAAAGTTCAATAATATCATGGGAATTAATTTTAAAAATGTAAGAGATGTTGGTCTTGCAGTACCATATATAAAAATTTTTACAAAGGTATCATAAAACCAGATAACATTGAATTTAAAAACCAACAATTTAAGGAAAACAAAGGTGGGAAGCAAATTTTACTGCAAGTGTTTCTAATGAAGGCTTTGTTTCTCAGATATGTAGAGAACTGAAGTCAAATTTATAAGAAGACAAGCCATTTCCAAATTGATAAATGGTCAAAGAATCTGAACAGTGTTCAAATGAAGAAATTAAGGCTATAACAATTCCACTAATGTGAGAGAAAAGGAAGTAATAAATGTTGAAGAAGTGGGAGGAAGTTGGAGAGGGCTGGGAAAATTGGGATACTCATGTGGAGTTGTAAACTAATCCAACCATTCTGGAGAGCAATTTGGAACTATGCCTAGAGGTCAACCACACTTTGATCCAGCAAATAGGACAGCAGTTCTCCACCTGCGGGTCGCGACCCCTTTGGGGGTCGAACAGCCCTTTCACAGGGGTTGCCTAAGACCATGGGAAGACACGTATTTCCGATGGTCTTAGGAACCAAGACCCAGCTCCTCTGTCCATCTCCAGCCGGGTCTGCCCTCATGCATATATTCCCACATACGAGTATTGAGGGGAGGTTGAAAACCACTGGGATAGGAGATCATAGGAAAGAGAAAGAGGCTTATGCAGAGAAATACAGCAAATATTTTTATGGAGGTAAGGAATTCTGAATTTGGGAAGATGACCCTCTATTGGGCTGGACAAATTGTGTAATATTTATTGTGCAACCAGAAATGATGAGGAAGTATTTCAGAAAAACCTGGAAACTGATCCAAGTGAAATGAGTAGAACTCTCAATGATCAGCTCTGAATGACTTAGCTCTTCTCTAATACAATGATCCAAGACCATTCCAAAGGAATACTGTCTATATCAAAATTAGTACCTGATGGAGTCTGAATGCAGATCAAAGCATACAATTTCACTTTGTTTTTTTCTTAAGTTTTTTCCTCTAAGTTTGTTTCTTTTTTTTCAATATGATTAAATTTAGAAATTTAGAAACTCGATTGCTTTTTCGGAAGAGGGGAGAAATAATTTTTGTTCCAGTTTTTTTAATTGTAGTATATAATTGTGTTAAATAAATACTGATAGAAGAAACAAATAATGAATGAGAAAGATGGAGTCAAGAACTATGTACACAATGACGGCAACAAAAGAAATAGAAAAAACGGCCTCAAAGAATTGAAAGTGAGTCTTGAAAGATTGGAACAAAAATAGCTTCATTTTCTGAGTTTACTTTCTTGAAAAAACCACTCTTCCCCACTGAGATACTGAGATTTTTCAACAGTTTGGGCGCTTGAATTTGTTCTTTACTGGTGTCTAATTTTCAGTGGGGATGTTTTGATTCAAAATGGTGACAAATATCAAAACAACAAAGACATTCTCATATTTGTTCCTATTTTCTCCCTGATTAGAATTCCCTTCTCCTCCAGAATTCACTTGAGTGTATCTTGTTGTGTTTATCCTTCATTCCCAAAGAGAAGCACAACATCAGGAAGGTGATGCCATGACTTGCATGTGATTGGGATTTTTGTGACTTACTGTTCAAAGACACCAGCCTCACTTTCTCCTCTGGAGTATCGATCAGGACTACTGGAGAGGGTCCTGGATGCAAATGGGAGACCTTGAAAGCCAAGGTCCTTTGGGACAGCTATTATCAGCAAACAAAGCACAATATTATGTCTCATGTAAGCAAACAAGTATAGGTTTGTTCGCTCCAGATTAAATGCTTTATGTTCTGATTCAAGCTTCCTTTTCTTTTTATCACTCATTTTATAAAAGTTACTTCAAAAACTTTAATGTTAGAGCCAAACAATCTCCACAGGAACTGCTCACATACAAAGAAATACTAAATTAGTGTTTGACCTTGGAGAGAGTGCTAGACACTCATGTAAGTTGGAGGGCGATGGCTCAGCAAGGGAGGGGACTTTGGTTGTTGCCACGTATTCAGAATCAGAGTGGGTATGTGGATGCACTCACTGTCCCTGTTCAACACCAGTAACTACCAAAAATTCTTGCTCTTCTCAGACTAGAGATGGTTGTTTGTGGTAACCCACCTACCAAGTTACGTGAAGGGGACAACAATAGTGACTAATGGAAGGCTGGTTAAGCCGGGCAAGGACTTCCAGTTTACTTTCTTTTAACATTTTTTTTACAGGCCATCTTTGGGTGGGTGGCTGGGGTTGATCGCAAGTGCCTTGCAGGCCTGCCATAATTTATGCCTCTTTACTTCATGAGACCTTTGTGAGTTTTTTAAACTATAAATTTAGTTAAAATAATAAATTTTACTAATCAGAAACAGGAGTTGTAATCTAGTAAGTTACAGAGGAATGTAAGTCAGTAGTGACAAAATTAATAGTTATACTTTATTGGAGCAAAAGATGACCCGGTGGGGAAGGTGAGCAAGGTCTTACTACAAAGTTCAGAAATCCAGTGGATGTAGCTAGGTAGATTTTGGAGTGTCCTGAGGATGGACTCTCCTTTCTCTACAGGAGTGCTGTCGTTTCTGGGCTAGCAGTCTTGTGCCTTCTGTGGCCTTGTTTTGGGACTGCTCTCTTCCTGAGAGGGAGGAAATGATTTGCTCCCTTAACCTCCGGAGCAGCCTGCCTATGTTTAAACAGGATAGTGACTGTATACCTGGGGAAACAGGGGCTTGGTCCTCCCTCTTCTCTTCCTCCCTCTTTCCCGTGGAGAGTAAGGAAGATTCTCCAGAGCTTGTTCTCTTGCAGTTTGGTGTTTCCTTCCTGTTCTGCCAAATCTGCATCTGCCAAGGAAATGAGAGGTTATGCTACCTGACGCGGGTGTGGAAAAGATTGACTTTCCTCTTGCCTCATTAGTGTCTTCTGGCAATGTTTGTTAAAGGAGGAAATTTTACACAGTGTTTGGTCCATCATTTTCTGCCAATACCATGGTGGTATTTTAATAACGTAGCCCATAAGGATCTGCCTAGTTAATATTTATTTGCTTGAGATTTTCCCTTCAGTATCTTTGTCTTTCTACTTACATCTCATTTTCTTCTACTTGGAAGGATAATAATTTCCTTTACTGTTTTTCCTTCAGAACTTTCTTTCCCACCCCCCCAAACCGCTTCAGCTCGTCCAGCTTGCTCTATCAGGGGAGATTAATTCAGGCTTTTTGGGCTTTCGGGCTTTCCCACAGCAACCCTTCTTTCTGTCCCCTCCCACTCTCCCTCTTCCTCTTGCTTGGTAGCTCCTCTTGCACACCTCTGCCCTTTGGAAAGTGATTTCCCAGTGCAACATCCACAGAGTATTATATATACTTAACCTTGTTTGCTGCTGTGAGCTGGCACTCCCGTGGCATGACTGGTTGGACCAGATGGCTATTTTCTGCCAGTTGAACAGTTGGAGAGTCTTGAGACATATTCTTGTATTGGATGGACAGAGTGGCGGTTTTGGTGGTTTCTAGAGGGGAAACCGTGGTGATCTGGGAATCTTCTTTTGGAAGTGACCCAGGAATAAGAACGTCTTCCTTCTGAATATCTGTTTCTATCTTTTGAACAAAACAGTCCCTTTCTCCCATAGTCTGATCCATGCCTGCCCAGTTATTTTCTCTGTTTAATTTCCAGTCAGATACTGAGTCTGATTGGTCAGGGCCTGGATCAATATCCCATGCTAGAGTAATGCTAAGTTTGGAAGATTGTTCTGGGCCACTCTGAACTTGGCTATATCTTCCTTTGAGTCTCCCCCTGCTTTCGGTCAGCCATGCTCCTTGGATGGGTGGGAGGAAATGGATGGAATCAGTCTCTGGGCCTGTTTCCTCACTGGTATTTATATCCTGTGAGGGAAAATAGCCCACTGAGAGGCTGAAATCGGACTCAGAGCTGCTAATCTCTGTGTCACTGCTGTCATGCAGGGAGGATGGGGTTGTCATAGTGTCCAAGGGGCCAGGTCTTCCAGACCTTCCTCATCTGAGGAAACAGCAGAAAGTCACTAATACTTTGTTCCTAGTCTTTGATCAATCATCCATTCCCATGCTTCCCATGACTGTCATCCCATACTCATAGGAGTTTGTACTTTCCATCTTCCAGGCAAAGGAGGCTATATTGCCTTCCTTAAGAAACCCATTGTCGTGTGTAACAGCCCTTCTCCCTAGTATATTCCTCCTGACATCTTATATCTATTCCTCTTGCTATAGTTTCAAACCTTAGGTACAAGAATGAATACTCTCTATGTCTTTGATATGTGAAACTCTCTAGTGGGAGACCACATCAAAGAGAGCAGTTACAGGCTTCTGAATTATTAATTGTGAGGGGCTATAAATCATTGTGCATCCTGAGAGGGACTTGCTCAGAGTCCAACTGTTTGTTACAGGACTAAGTTCTAGGACTGTTGGTTACCTTGGCAACCTATGACCCAAGGAATTAAGCAGTAACTCAGAAGTAGTGCCTGAGAGGCAGAGAACTAATCGCTGGACTGTTAAGCTTTGAGGAACTGGTAGAAGTACATAGCATTGATTCTTTTGTTTCTAGCCATACTGTCCCTATATCTAGACTACTGAAGATCTCACTCGTCTGGTGGTTAGAGTCTCTTCCTCTTACTTTGAAGAGAGAGCCATTTCATTTAATGATGGGGAGGGAAATGGCAGTTTTGTATCACTTTGAGGGATCCCTGCTGTATGAAGACATACTAAAAAAATTCTAAGACCCTTCAATTTGATAAAGTGAAGGTTTATAGGTATAGATTGGACATTGCCTTATTCATTGAATCAAGAATAGTAGGACACAAAAACCCTCTTTGCAACCTCAATGAGGTAAGTTTAGGGAAAATAAGAAATGGTACTTACATATATTATACATATATCTTGTCAGAATTATTTTACTTCAATCAATGGTTTCTTCAAGTGTGTTATCACTAATGACCAAAATTATTTTTGAAGAAATTTTAATTTCAATAATGAAAACAGATCTGTATGTAACATTTTTAAGGTTTTAAAGCATTTAAATTTTGTCATATTAATTTTCATTTTAAATTTAATCATCATTAAGAAACATTTCAATAAACAACTTAGAACAAAAAAGAGAAGAATGAATCCAGGTACTTCTATTACATAAGATTTTTTGTTTTCTGTGTATTTAAAACCTATTTTGTTGGTACTGTGTGTGTGTGTGTGTGTGTGTGTGTGTGTGTGTGTGTAACATCTGTTGTTGTTTGCAGTGATTTCTTACTCTTTGTGACCTGATTTGGGGTGTTCTTGGCAGAGATACTAGGATGATTTGCCATTTCCTTCTCTATCTCCTTAATCTGTAAAACAAGGTTAAGTGACTTGCCCCAGGGTCACACCACAACTAATAAATGTGGGGTCAGATTTGAACTTAGGAAGATGAGTCTTCATTACTCCAGCCCTGGCAGTCAATCCACCACTTATATAATCAAGTAAAACAAATCAACACAACCACAACTTTTTCTGTACTTCTAGTACAAGAGGCAGGATCTTCTTCATCGTTCGTCTTCTGAAGTAATGATTGGTCACTGTTTTAATGAGTCCTCATTACAAAGTTATGAAGATTTTAATGTGCTAGGAACAACTTTGTGAAGGTAAATAATTTTTATCACTCATTTTTTAGGTGTGGAAACTGAAGCCCAGTGATGTTCTACTTAAGTTCATTCAATAAATATATGTCAGAAGTGGAATTTGAACCCATTTTCTGCCAAGTCTTTGCATTTATGCTTACCAGTCATCATTTAATTGAAATCCTTCAGTACTTAAAAGTGAAGCAGGAGAGAGAATTTGTTGGTTACTGTTCTTTCCTAAAGACCAAATTGTTTTCATTTGGTGGCAGGGAGGAAGTGGCTTATTTCAGTATAAGGACATTAGAATTCTTCAGCTGGGAATGATTAATAATGAACATACAGGACTAATATGGCTTCAAGTCCAACTTAGATTTATTCGGGAAATCTTGAAATAGTAGGATCAGAAGATTCTTACTGAAATTCAAGGGAGTCGAATATAGAGAAATAACAAAATGCTACTTCGTACGTCAGGTAATAAGGAATTCCTTACATTGAAATTATGAGGTTGTATGCAATGCAGGTGATAGTGGTGAAGTAGCTGAGTGTATTGGAAAAAGAAGCAATGGGGGGTGAGCACAACTAAATCCTCATTCTCTCTCTTATCTTGGGACAAATCACTTCTAAATTAAAAATTCTTTTTGAAAACATCAGACACCAAAAAAAAAGGTTGTCTTGGTTTGTGATGATTCAGCTTGAGGTTAGCTAATGCATAATTGTTAGAAAATACAGTATTCACCTGGATATTTTGGATGACATTGCTTGAAGGCCACTGGTTACTTAACTTGTCCCAGGATCTGTTAAAAAAAAATTAACCTTTCAAATTGGTTAAGTGAATAGGTAAATGGCATATAAAATAGCCCAACAATATACTAATGATTCCCACATTGTTTGTACAAATAATACGTGAATGGGGAGTAAGTGCTCATTGCCACCCAGAGTTGGACAAAGTGTAGTTTTCCTGTGGATAAGTGAATATGTGTCTCTGCTGCTTATGTACATCTCAGGCTCCCTGAGGAGTTCAAAAGCTGTTTAGCTTTTGTGTATATGTGTGGTGGGAGTAGGGGATGAAGAGGACTTCAGTCTGCTTCTCTGACCCTCTCTCATTTTTAAAAGTTACCAATTTCAAGGGGCAAAGAGAAAAATTTCAATTCTTTAAACCCTAACGGATTTATGCCAAGTCATTTTTATGTGTCGTATTAATGCATGGCATAAGGGGCATGCCTGTGGCAGCTAGTTGTTGCCTTGGATAGAGTGCCAGGACTGGACTTAGGAAGACTCATTTCCCTAAATTTGGCCTCAGACACTTATTATCTGTGTGCTCCTGTTCAAATCATTTAACCCAGTTTGTCTTAGTTTCCTCATCTTTTAAAATGAACTAGAAAGGGAAATTGGAAACCAATTAAAGTGAAATTGGGCCATATTTCAAAACTGATGGGATTCATAAATAACAAATTTAAAACATAGCAAATTGTATATATTCCCCAGAATTCCTTAGAATTCACAATCAACAATCAGTTAACAAGTATTTATTTATATGCCACGTAACTAAGGCACTAGAGAGTATGAGTACAAAATTATCTTATCAAAGGGAAAATATTGGAGGCCTCTAGGCCTAGAATCAAGAAGTGTGTTCAAAAGGAAAATTTTTCCAGCAGCAGAACTGATAGTCATGGAAATAATAGAAGGGGAATTATATAATTTATAGTAATACAAAGAGGTAGGAGAAACTGCTAATCGTAACTATCAAAAAGACTTTTTTGTTTTTTGTTTTGCTTTGTTGGAGGGGGAAGGTAGGGCAATTGGTGTTAAGTGACTTGCCCAAGGTCACCCAGCTAATTTTGTGTTAAGTGTCTGAGGTTGAATTTGAATTTAGGTCCTCCTGACTCTACAGCACGTGCTCTATTCACTGCGCCATTTAGCTGCCCCCAAAAGACAATAATTTTAAAGGCCTAAATTCCAAGTACAATATGATAATGAGTTCCAAGTTTACCCATTATGTAATTAGCAATAAGGAAAATGAAATTCAGAAAATTTGTAGTTTTCTTAGGGCTTTTCAAAAGAATTAAATCAAATTTTATTTATGTATGTATATATATATATATATATATATATATACACACAAATATAGTGTAATAGATGTACTTAATTAAATTTAGTATAAATTAAACTGAAATAAAATAATTAAAACTATTGATCTCTTCTTTTTAATATCACCGTTATTTCTAAATACCACTCCCTGGGACCTTACACTCCCCAGCAAGTGATCCCTCGTAAGTCAGTCCACAAATATTACTTACTTTGTGCCAGGTGATGTATTAGGTTTTGGGGAAACAAAGAAAGTTAAAAGCACCACTCTATCTTGAAGAAATTTGACTTCTATTAGGGAAGATTATTTGAGTGATTAGAAACGGATGGCATGCATACAGTCAGGAGACGAACTGGTGTGTTTAAGAAACAGCAGATAGGTCAATGAAGTTGCTTCTTAGAGGACATGGAGAGGAAATATAATAGAAGAATACTAGAAAAGTAGGAAGGTACTAGGTTATAAAGAGCTTGGTGATAGGGAGCCAGAGGAGTTTGAATTGGGAGAAGGGACTGAACTGTGTGTCTGGAAAGTCATCTGAGCAATTGAGTGGAAGATGACTGCCATAGGAAGAGACTTGAAGTAGGGATACCAATGAGACGGTATTGCAGCAGTTTAGATAAAAGTGAGAATGGGTGCTGGAATTGTGGCTATCTGAGCATCGAAAAGGGAATATTACGATATGATGGTAGAATCAATATTTGAGAATAGAGTCCATATGTTGGGTGACCAAGAGTGAGAAGTCCAGGAAAATGTCAGCATTGTGAAACTGAATGACTGAGAGTAATTCCCTCAACAGTAATAGGAAATCTTGGAAGGAAGAGTTTAAGAGGAAAGATGATGGTTTCAGTTTTGTACATGTTGAGGTCAAGATGCCTGCAGGACAGGTAGATGCTTTGAAACAACCAAAAGGCAGTTGGTGATATGGGATTGGTGCTCAGGAAAAAACATAAGAAAGGGAAGAAAATTCATTTTAATAAAACTAACAAATAACACCAACTCGGACAATATAAACAGGATTCTATACCCATATTTTTCATCCTACAAAGAAAGGAAAGAGGTGTATTTTTCTTATCTTTAGGGTTGAATTTGTTGACTATAATTACACATCATTTTTTGTTTTGATGGTTATCGTTTATTTGTATCATTGTAGTCATCGTGTATAGCATTTTCCTCTTTCTGATCACATTACTTTACACCCCATCTGTTTGCATCTTCCCTGGTGCCTCACAATTTCTTTTATTAATTGTTTCTTGTGCCACAGTAATACTCCATTATTTTCATGTTCCAAAATTTGTTTCATGTTCCAAAATTCCACACATCCCCATTACCGAGCATCTATTTTGTTATCATTTCTTAAGGATGAGTAATTTCAAAAACATTTTCATTTTTGTGAAGTCAGTACAAAAAGTTGAAGAGCCTTGTGAGAATCTGCAGTAGGAATGGTGCCTTTAAAAACTCATATTGCAAATTTAATCGCTATTTCTTGGAGTAGATTTTATTCCTCATCTTTGATTTGATTATCTCCAATTCATGGTCTTGAAGCACCAATGCAATATTTACAGTGCCCATGATATAGACCGTGACCATAAGTATCACATGATGTTCAATGGCAAAATATACCAAACTCTCCAGATAGAGGACAGAACTGAAGCATTTATTAGACACCAGAGAACTGAATCCCAAAACCAGTAAGCTGATTCCATCACAGTACCAAAGACATTAAGAAGCCATAATAATGCTGAGAGCCACAGCATTCTTCAGCCTTCCCACAAACCAATACAAAATCAGTATCTACTCACAAACCTCTCTTATCTCCTTGCCTGAGCATCCTTTCTCTCCCACCATCTGGCTAGCTCTGACTAGCTTCTGGTGGGCTATGCTTCCTTTCAGCAAACTCCTCCCATCACAGGCTCCATGTGACCACATTCAGCCTATTAGGGGGCAGAATTTACTTTCAAAGCAGGAGAGGTCTTCAGACTCCCCCCTAGGTCTATGAAGGGGCAGGGAAGATCTTCAGATTCATTACAGGTCTCAGAGTCCAGGGGTGGGGAACTTGCAGCCTCCTGGCCACAAGTTGCTATAGCTACTTAAGTGTGGCCCTTTGATTGAATCCAAACTTCATAAAACGACTTTCATTAATAAAAAGTGTTTGTCCTGTAAAACTTGGACCCAGTCAGAAGGCTGTACCCCAGGATCTGTGGCCTTGAGGTCCTAGGTTTGCCACCCCTGTCTGAGATCCAACATGACAGTTTAAGTATGTGTGGGGCTACATGGCTGAGTATATCTGATACATAGGCCAAATACATAAGTAGCTTTTGTATTATCCTTATCTCTTTATCCTGCAGTTATTTTAGATAATAACGAGATGACTGTGGTTAGGGCTGAACCGAATCAGCTCAATGTCTAACAGCTTCTTTATGGTTGATACAAAATAATAGGATCAGAAGAGATCTTTATAAATCACCTAGCCCCAGATAAAGATGCTATTTTATAGAAACCTCTCAATGGGTATGTCAAAGCTTTCTTTTTAAGTTTAACAATCGTTATTGCTCTTTTTTTCCTTCACTTTAATTTTTTTGGTTGATATTTGGCTTTCTTTATAGTTGGCAGTGGATGTGTGTATATTTTCTGGTTGAAAATTTAACTCTCCCAGTCTAGTTTTATTAAATACAAAGAAAAACTCTGAACCAAAGCTAATTACAAAACATGCTTATTGAAAAATTTATAATGTTTCATTTCTTCAGTTGTATATAAATAAGCATATTCCCAGAGGTGGTAGAAGCCTAGTTTGATGCCTAAAATTCTGAACATGCAGTAAGGAAGATAGGCTTTCAAGTCCAGACTCTTATCAGTATTAATGGAGTCATCTTCAGTCTTAGGTTTTTATCCCTGTGATTTTGGAGGGAGTTTCCACACTGAAAAGACCCATCCCATGACAGAAGTTTATTTTGATTTCTAATTTTGTGGTTATCAATCTATCTCAGTGGACATTGCAGAGTGCCTGAAAAGTGTACCAAGAATTAACTAGAGAAAGAGGCTTCAAACAGGGTCAAAAGGAAGGACCAGTGGATATGGTAAGGGTAAGTTACTGTTGAATCAGAAAATTTTAGCTTAGTAAGAGCACCCTAGTACTCTTCTGTTTTTTTTTTTAAATTTTATTTTAGTTTGCATCATTCATTTCCACAAGATTTTGAGTTACATATTTTCTCCCCCTCTTTCCCCCACCCACCGCCCCAAAACAGCCATCCCAGTGTGTCCCCTCTCCCCCTAGTCTATTCTCTCCCATGTCACTTTTCGGTAGGGGAGGATGGATCTCCCAACCACAGTGCCTGTGTATCTCAAGTTCCAGTTGGATGTAGTCAATAATAATTGCACATATATATATATATATATATTCATAACATTTGATTATGGAACTCCATATTCCAGATTCTTTCTCCTCCTCCCTCA
>JAQQSV010011964.1:0-12877 GCA_028646515.1 Pseudochirops corinnae
TTCCTCCAGAGGTCTATCATATTTAATTTTTCTAAGATTCTATTTATCTCCTTGATTTCTTATTTATCTTATGCTTAGATTTATCTAGATTGGTGAGGGGAAAGTTGAAGTGTTTCACTAGTATAGTTTATTGTCTATTTCTTCCTGTGATTCATTTAAATTTTCCTTTAAGAATGCGGATGCAATGCAATGTGGTACATATATATTTAGTACTGATATTACTTCATTTCCTGTGGTGCCTTTTAGTAAGATGTATGTTTCCTTACTTATCCCTTTTAATTAGGTGTATTTTTACTTTTGCTTTGTCTGAGATCATGAATGCTACCCCTGCCTTTTTTTTTTTACTTCAATTGAAACAAAATAGATTCTGTTCCAGCTCTTTATTTTAACTCCTTGTGTGCTTCTCTGTTTCAAGGGTATTTCTTGCAAACAATATACCCTTGGATTCTGGTTTCCAATCCATTATGATATCCACTTCCATTTCATTGAGTGAGTTAATCCCACTCCTATGCCCAATTATAATTACTAACTATGCATTTCCCTCCATTCTGTTTTCTTGTGTTTATCTTTCTCTCTCTCTTTTTATCCTATCCTGCCTCTAAAGTCTCTTTTGCTTCTGACCACTGTCTTCTTTTATCTGCCCTCTTTCTTATCACTTACCCTTTTCCTTATCCCCTTCCCCTCCTATTTCCCTGTTGATTAAGATGAATTTCTGTTACCAACTGAGTATGGATATAGATTGCCCTTCTTTGAACCAATTCAGATGTCACTGAAGTTCAAGCATTGCTCACTACCACCACCTCCACACAATATTTTCTCCTCGACTATAAAAGCTCTTCCTTTCATCCCTCTTTTATAAGTGAGATAATTTTTCCCATTCTTCCCCTCTTTTCACCTTTTTCTATACCATCTCTCTTTCTTACCTCTTTTCTTTTTAAACCTCATTCCAATATAGTAAACTCACTGTCATATCTTTTTTAATATAGAATTATTCTAACTGCCCCAATTGTGACAAAGTTCTTCAAAGATGCATGTATCATATAGAAAGATAAACAGTTTAACCTTATTGAGTCACATATGATTTCTCTTTCATATTTCTCTTCCTATGTTTTTCTTGAGTCTTGTATTTGGAATTTAAATTTCCTTTTCAGGTATGGTCTTTTCATCAGGAATGCTTGAAAGTCTTCTATTTCATTAGCTATCATTTTTTTTCTCTTGAAGAATTATACCCAGTTTTGGTGGATAGATTATCCTCAGTTGTAATCCCAGATCTTTTGTCTTTCAAGATATCATCTTCTAATAACATGTCCTTCAATTTTTTTACATGGTAGCTGCTAAATCTTGTATGATTCTGACTGTGGATTCATTGTATTTGAATGATTTCTTTCTGATTACCTGAAGTATTTTCTCTTTAACCTTGGAGCTCTGAAATTTGATTATAATATTCCTGGGAGTTTTCATTTTGGGATCTCATTCAGATGTTGATTTGTGAATCCTTTCAATTTCTATTTTTGGTTTTGGTTTTGTTTTTGGAGGGGGGGCGGCAAGACAATTGGGGTTAAGTGACTTGCCCAAGGTCACATAGAGAGGTAAGTGTCAAATGTCTGAGGCTGAATTTGAACTCAGGTCCTCCTGACTTCAGGGCTAGTGCTCTACTCACTGTGCCACCTAGCTGCCCAGTGTTGAATTTCTATTTTAATCCCTGTTTTTAGGCTATCAGGGAAGTTTTCTTTGGTAATTTCTTGAAATGTAATGTCTAGGGTCTTTCCTTGATTATGGATTTCCGATAAAGCAATAATTATTAAACTGTCTCTCCTCAATCTAATTTCCAGGTCAGTTGTTCTTCCAGTGAGATATTTCACATTTTCTTCTATTTTTTAAATTCTTCTGACTTATTTTTATTATTTCTTTGTGTCTCACTGAGTCATTAGCTTCCACTTGACCAATTCTAATTTTTTAAGGAATATTTCCTTAAGTGAGCTTTTTTTAAAGCTTTTTTTCCATTTAGCCAATTCTGCTTTTGAATATGTTATTTTATTTAATTTTTTGTGCTTCTTTTTGCCAATCTGTTCATTGTATTTTCATAATTTTCCTACCTTTTCTCTCATTTCTTTATCTATTTTTTCATCTACAACTCATTTGATTTTGAAAATCATTCTTTAGCTCTTCCAGAAATTCTTGTTGAGCTTATGTCCAATTTACCCATTTTTTTTCCTTTGAGGCTTTGCTTATCCCTATTTTGATTTTATTGTCTTCTTCTTAGTTTGTTTCTTGATCTTCCCTATCATCACGGTAGCTTTTTATGGTCAATTTCTTTTTGTTGTATTTATTTTTCTACCTTATTTCTTGATTTTGAACTTTATGTTAAAGTTGAGTTCTGTTGCCAGTGTGTGGAGGGGGAGAGACAAACAAATCTTCAGATTTTTTTGCACTGAAGTTTTCAAAGTTAGTTCTGGAGTTTGGAAGTTTTTGGTGGTTCTAAAGTGGTATGATCTAGGGAGAGTTGTTGTCATTGCTCTCCTGATCCTGCACTCTGGTTCTTACCCAGAAAAGACCTCTGATTCCTTGGGATTGCAAATAGTATTCTTCTTCAGGATCCCTGATTACTTTTGACCAAAAGCAATGTTGTCCCTCAGGACTTCTCCCTCTTGAACAAAATTACTCTTATCTCTGGAAGTATGACTCAGAGGTGGGTATTGGCAAAGTTGGTGTTGCCAAACAATGTCTGGTCCTGCTTGTAGTACCAAAACAGGAGTTGCTGGTAATCTCTTTCTGACCAGTTACTAGGTCTTGCAAAGCCAATCACTAGCAGTTCTCCTGAGAACTGCTGCTATGAATAACTTTAAGGGTCTAAATGCATAGTATAATGAACTCTATTTATTCAACAATAAACAAAAGCATAACATTCAAGAAACTAAAGCATATCATTCACAATAACATAACAACATATTACTAAGGTAGCCACATAGTCTTGAACAAAACATATCATTCACTATATCTCATAGTCATCTTTAAGAAGCAACAGAAAATACAAACACCATCCTCCCTTAAGTCACAGTAAGCTATAATCTCCTCAATCAATACAGACTGTCCAAGTAAAGTACTATTTCATCTTGACTAGAGGCTGGCTTCCAATCGTCTTTAAGCCAATCATCATTGAGGGGTAGCAGAGAGTTCAAACACTATCCACCCCTATATCACAGTAAGTCACAATATCATCAGTGAATACAAGTAAAATTCTCTTTTATCTTAACTGGAGCCTAATGTCCAAACCAAACCCTATGGCTCCTCCTCCACAGGTTACTCCTCCTTGATGGGCTCACCACTCCCAACTGTTGCCTAGACTCATACCCTCCCAACTCTTGCCTTGATTCGCACATAGACAGCTCTCCACTCCTGTTCCATGTCTCAGCTCACAGAGACTGTTCTACTCCAACCTCTTCACAGTTTCTGTTTTCTAGGAAAACAGAGCTTAACAGGGCTACAACAATATTTATACACATTACTGGTGCTATCATCTCAATTCACTTTCTGTCTGAGAAACCAGTACAGAACAACAGATAGGGCTTCTATCAGAGAAATCAGAATAGACCAATAGACAGGACTTTTGTCTGAGAAATCAACACAGAACAACAGACAGAACACTGACATCACAAACATTCTTTCTCTCAGTTCTGCCTGCCCCCAACTCTGCTTGTGCTTTTCTCTGCTCTGCTCCTTGTTCCACCCTTCCTTTTTCACCCTTGGTGTTCTGCTCTTTCAGCAAGCTTCTTCCACCTTGGGATCCATATGATTACGTTAGGCCTTTTAAGGGCAGGGAACATCTTCAAATTCTCAGGCCTAACAAGGGCAACACAATGTATACTGTTTCCAACAAAGAGTCTTGATACAATAAAAGGCTAGGCTCAAAGGCACTTGAATAACTAAAACTAGCAAAGTACTACTTTGAGTCATCACAGCTTTCCTTACTACCTCAGACTTGAGAGCTTTAAAAACTGCTGCTGCCTCTGTCACCACCATCTAACCTTGCCACTGGTATTTCATCACTATGAGCTCTGGGTCAGTTCCTACCCTATGTCACAGATTTCTCTTTCCAATCTCTTAATTTGTCTTTCTTTTGTTGGCTCTGCCACTACAGAATTTTATTTGAGGTATTATCTTAAAGTTGCTTGAAGAGGAATGTTGAGAGCTCAGCTGAGTGCTTTCTATACTCTACCATCTTGATTCTACTGACAACCTCCCTGTGCTCTAAGTCTGCATGCCACCAGTATCCAGAGAAATGATTGTTTTCTATTTTCTAAAATGAAGAATATAGTAATATTTCAGTGATCCCAGGGATAGGAAGCAAACATTTATTTGCAAAATGCACAAATAAGAAGTCATTAATTTTGCATATTAAATTGTTCTGATGGGAAATCATTATACCCAAAGTGCCAATTCTGGCCAAGCTAATAGAAACCTCATTACAGGAAATCATTTTGTTAAGATTTTTGCATCATCAAGAGGATTAAAACTTGCCAGCTGTGATAATGATTCTGAAATATTAATGAGGTCCATTGGACCAAAAGGGATGGATATCCAGGTATAATAGAATTGCTTAAGAATTAAAAAACTCAAGCTTTGTATTTTTCCCCAGTCATCATATCTCTACTTCCTCTCTTAAAAGGAAATAATATTCTGAATGCCCATACCCTACAAAACAAAAGAAACAAAACAAAAACTAAAAAATGAGAAATTACTAACAGGAGTTGAAATGTCTGTTTTGTTGTTTCTTACCAATAGGGTAGCTCTGTCAGTTAGTCAATTGATTGTCAGACCCATTCCTTGCTATTCAATTGACAGTAGAAATCCATAATGGGTAATTGCAAGCAAAAGGATCCTACTCCATATATCCTAAAAAAAAAAAAATAACTCTATTGTACTGCTACCATAGAAACCAGAAAAACAAATAGGGCATTTTCTCTGAAATATGGGTCCTGGAATTATTAGATGTGCAATTGTGTGAACTCACACAAGGATCTTTCAGGAAAATAGACATTTCTTTGAGGGACACATATTTCTAAATCAAATTATGATGGAAGATTATAGCATGAAGTAAATGTTTTTAACATTCAACATCAACCTCTATTCCAACTGACAAGCATGAGAATACATTTCTAGTGAAATGGCAGTGGAAACTAATTCCATATGAAGTTGTAACTCTACCATGCATTCATATATATAGTATACACATACATAGGTATGTGTATTTTTTAAATATATCACTAAAGAAGAAAGAATCTTTTGTTCTGTCTCTGAGTTTGTTGTTTTTATTGTCTTTCCTTTTGTTCCTTCTCTATTTTTCAGTCTTTTTCTCTTATTTTGATTTTTGTTGTTTGAGCTTTTGTATTGGTAGCTGGGATCAAACACACCTAGAAGAGCTATATATGCATGCATACACACACACACACATACACACACGCACATATATTCTGTCTATAGCCTCTTTGTAGGAGATGAATGTTTGGGATTAGTGTTTAGAAACCATTTGAATTTTTCCTGCAAATTTTAAAATATTATTTTTTCCAATTACATATAAAAATAATTTTTAACATTTGTTTTTTCTTTAATTTTGAGTTCCAAATTATCTTGCTCTGTCCCACTCCTCTTTCCACCATTAGGCACCAAGTAAATTGATGAAGGTCATACATATACAGTCATGCAAAATGTATTTCTTTATCAGCCATGTTGTGAAAGAAAACACAGAAGAAAAAAGAAAAGTTAAAAAATAGCTACTATATTCCATGTTTGTTATATTGTATTCAAAAAATGTTTACATTTATATTTTACTGTAACTTTTCAGAATAAGTTCATGTATTCTCTAGACCTATGCTTTATTGTGCATTCATTAGTATTAATGTGTATTTGTGAGAATGCTACTAGTGTCCAGTCCACTAACGCTGTCACATTGCAATGTCCAACTGCAAAAATTTGCAAGAGGGTATTTTTTTTTTTTAGGGGAAGGGTATTGCATGTGAAGGGAAATTAAGAAACTCTTTTCCCAACCTCCCACCACCATAATAATAGATTAGAAAGCATCAGAATGAGAAATGTATTCTTCTATACTTTGTTTTTCCTCCTATCTTTCACAATATTTATTGATACATGACAGATTTTATTCCCAAGACTGTATTGTATCTGTTCAAGCTACCATTTGAATGGTAGCACACTTTTAAATGGTTACATATGTAAATAGTTCAGTTTCAAATCCATCTCTATAACATCATTACCATTTACCTGCTGGGTATAAACTGGAGCCAACCAAAATAAAAACTATGATCGATTTCCTCTCCCTCCCACCCAGATAGATATGACTCAGAGAAATTTAAGACATACTGCTATGATAATAGATGATGTGTGAGTAAAATAAAAGATAATGGAAGAAGAATGTTTAAACAATGAGAGAGAGAGAGAGAGAGAGAGAGAGAGAGAGAGAGAGAGAGAGAGAGAGAGAAAGAAACAGACATAAAAGTTGTGAAGGGTAAAAAGCCATCAGAAATGTCCCCCAGGATCAATCAGTGATAATCACTAATAGCTCCCTATTTCTTAGTTATTTTTGCAGGTGCTACAAATTTTATTGAAAGAATCATTTCTAAAAGAAATTGAAACAGTATTCCCTTTCAAGATATAAATTTAAAGTGTGGTTGAAGTTGAGAATATGTGATGCTTATGTTATCCTCCAACTTTAATATCAAAACATTTTGTTGTTGGAACGTTTAATTTGCCATAAGAAACTTGAGCCTACCTTGGAGAGCAAAACAAGAGAACAGCATTGTAGTCTTTAAGTGAAATATTTTACCCTGAGACTCACTTCTGGCCTATATCTTAAGGTGACTAAGTAAAGGGAACTACTTATTATACGGCAGATGAAGAATGATGTAATAACAGGCTGACTCTCCCCACCTCCTCCCATGATATGTATGTGCCATTATAATTTACTAGTATGCTTAGCTGGTAATATAAAACTAGGGCTAAAAAGTCAACTTTCACTACTACTCCAGAGGTAGCATTCTCAGACACCTAAACACAGGGGACTCTACTAAAGCTAATTAATTAACTTGATGGGAAGACCCTCTGAGGGCTGCAACTATTTAGATAAAATAATGATTGAACTGATTCTTGCTTGAGCACAGGGCAGAGGTCATGTTACAACTGGGAAATACTGAACCTAAGGAGTTGGAAGGGACTTTGAGAGACCATCTAATTCAGCCTGTACATGACCAAGAATATCCTCTAAAATGTCTCAAGCAAGTAAATACATAGCCTTTTCTGGAAGAATCAAAATATTGTCACAGAACTATTGCCCATAAGTGCTGAGATATCATTTTGATACCTAAACATTAAAAGGCAACATTTTCAAACAATGTAACCATACCAAATAATCATAATCTCTAAGTCACATGGAATGAAAAGCTCTCAAAATATAGAGAAACATGACATTAAAATCATTTAAGGACAGGACCAGGTACTGATCATCCTATCTGCCCTGAGAGTTGTCCTGAAGATGCTTACAGTGGATTTATAGAACAGGAGCTAATATCTTAGTACTCTTAATCAATTACAAAAAGCAGTTACTCAATCTACTTATGTAATAGTCCACAGAACATTAAATATAAAAGAATAATAGGACAGTAAATTGTACCAAAAGTATTTCTGCCTAAAGCCTGTCAAAAAAGGAGAATGAGATGAATAAAAATACCATAAAACAAAACACATATGTATCAATAGTCAAAACATACATGCTTGACATTGTAAAAAGGGTAATAATACATGTGGAAAATATTCTAACCAAAACCCACTTATGAAGCACATAAAGGGCTCATCACCCCCAGGGAGATACAAAAAGATTAATACACCTCATTAGAAAGGAGCAAGATAATTGATCAAAGTTCAGAGAGTGTATGATACTTAGGCTAAAAATGTACAGAAAGACTTTTGGAAAAAACATCACAACAATGAAAATTGTAAAAGCTGACAATATTTATAAATAAATAAATAATAAAATTTTACAGCACTGTTGAGTTTTCCAAACTTGTTGGCATATTGAATGTGGTACTTTAACAACATCATCATTTATGATATTAAATTGCTCACCTGGAATTCCATCACCTCCACTAGCCTTATTGTTAGTAAGGCTTCCTAAGGTCGACTTGCCTTCATTCTCCAGGTGTAATGAAAAAAAAAAATAAATAAATAATAAAATCCAAGAGGAGAATCAAAAGACCCTATGTAAACAACATACGCATGAACTCAACCAGAAATATGCTATTGACGAAGAAATGTTAAACAGTTGACTGAATGGATCTGTTTGTAGGAATAGGTGGTTTTATAATGAAAATTCCAGATCAAAGTATTTCTATCAGAAGTCATAGAAGGAGCTCCTTAAGGAGGTCAAATTCATTGATCAATGTATATTATGCAAGTAAATAAGAGAAACTGCACAACATGCCACTGCAGATTGCAAATAGTACTTACTGAATATCTGCTAACAAAAGATCTAGGGCTAGAATTTCAAAGATAAGCATGGTAGCTTTCATCAGATAACTGATTACAAAGATAGGTCTAAAAATAGCCGTAATAATTAAACTAATAATGGTAGATGAACTGGTGCATCATCATAGATGAATTGTCGAGTCTACTGAGTATATAATACTGATGCAAAATGCATTAAACCAAGTTTCTAATAGATGATGCTGTACTAAATGTGGATAATTTCCTGGATACATGAAATGAAAAACCCTCAAAATACAGAGATCTAGCATAAGAAACCCAAACTGTGTGAATAATATGAGATCTACATCATCCCCTTGAGTCTGTTTACTATTGGGATTGTTGCCTCATTCTGCCTTCAGTCAGTCATGTAATATGATTGATGCCATCTATCACAGGTAGCCATTCTATCACTTTGCTCCTCCATTTATCCCTAAAAGAGTTTCTAAGAAAATATTCTTTTTTTTTTGTTCTTAGTATTCATAAACAGCATCAGTTCATCCTGGACATTAGCTCTCTTGTTACTGTCAGTGGACTGTGTAAATTTTTTATTATTATTTATCCTCCATCAGTTGTACTTTCTTATCTTTTTGCATGTCTTTTTAAAATCCAAGTTGGTTAATAAGTTCCCTTTGCATGTGCATTAATCTCTTTAGACACCTCCTGCCTCTTCTTCCTCATTGGAGTTGTTTCTATTTGTGCCTTCAAAACTTTATACTTGAGAGCTTTCCATCCTTGTACCAACTTCACCTATAAAATTTGCACTAAGGGATCTCACCAATACTTTGAAATTTGATTTTCTTAAGTCTAGGCTATGTGTCAGACTTTAGTTATCATTTACAAATTCTAAAATGAGTGCAGTCAATTCTCCACAATATTTACATTCTTTTTTTAGTAGCTAGTTCTTCCTTGTTAGGATTAAACCCAGAATAACTTATAAATAGCTGAGGAAAGAAAGAAAGGGAAAGGGAAAAGGAAAGATATACTCAACTTAATGCAGAGTTCCAGAGAATAACAAGGAGATATAAGAAGATTTTCTTAAATGAGCAATGCAAAGAAATTAAACAGGAAAGACAAGAGATCACTTCAAGAAAATTAGATCTATTAGGGGAATCTTTCATGCAAAAATGGGCGTGATAAAAGACAAAAATGGTGGGCATCTGAAAGAAGTAAAAGTGATTAAGAAGAGGTGGTGAAAATATGCAGAACTATGCAAAAAAGATCTTAACATCACTGATACCATGATGATGTAGTTATTGATCTAGAAGCCATACACCTGGAGAATGAAGGCAAGTTGACCTTAGGAAGCCTTACTAACAATAAGGCTAGTGGAGGTGATGGAATTCCAGATGAGCAATTTAATATCATAAATGATGATGTTGTTAAAGTACCACATTCAATATGCCAACAAGTTTGGAAAACTCAACAGTGCTGTAAAGCCAAGCACAAACAGCTCTGCTAAGGGATCTGCTATGAATCTGCAGGCACTGGTGTAGGGAGATCCATATTGTCCTACCGGAAAGTCAAAGGGGCAATGGGGGAAGACATAGGAGAGAGCAGATAGGGGGAGGGTTTATACACTGGGATGGCTGTTTTGGGGTGGTGGGTGGGAGAAAGATGGGGAAAAATTTGTAACTCAAAATCTTGTGGAAATGAATGATACAAACAAGAAAATAAAAATGGTGGGCATCTGAAAGAAGTAAAAGTGATTAAGAAGAGGTGGTGAAAATATGCAGAACTGCTGCATATGAATAGCTTTCAGGTTCTGATCACATAATGTAGTGAACTCTCTATTTATTCAGCAATAAACTAAGGCAAAACATTCACAGAAACAGCATTGGCTACAGTAAATCATGATCTTCTCAGTCAGCACTAAGTACCCAAGGAGAGTTTTTTCATCTTGACTTGAGGCTGGCTGCCAGATTCCATGGTTCTGCTTCCATGGGTCTAGCTCTTGCCTGAATCTACACAATTATCACCTGGATTCACAGGTGGGCAGCTCTCAGCTCCTCATCCAGCTCCTTGTCCAGTTTCTCATCCAGCTCCCCTTCCATACTGAAGCTCAAAGTGTCCAGTCCACCTCAAGTCCTTTGCAGTTTCTGTTTCTGGGAAGACAAAGCTTAACAGAGCCAAAAACAACATTCATTCACATTGCCATCATCATTATCAATTCACTATTTGCATGTGAAATTAACATAGACCCACAAACAAGGTATGAGAACTCAACACAGACCCACAAGCAAGGTCTGAGAACTCAACACAAATCATCAGTATAGTACCAGGACCTCTGAAACCCTCCGCCAGGACTTCTGTAAACAGGCAACAAGAAAATCCTCTTTGGGGCTTCCAGTAAGGTCCCAGGGTTTCTGTACAAAGTATCACAAACACAAATCAATACAGACAGAACAGAGTGCCAGTCACTGCAAGTGTTCCCTTCTTCTGCTCTGTCCCAGCTGTGCTCAGTTTTTTATATGGTCTTTTGTTCCTCCCTGTTTTGCCCACTTCTTAGATCCTTCCTTTTCCTTTCTTTGGCAAGTCCCTCCCACTGTGGCATTCACAGGTTCTGTTTCTTTTTTTATTGTTCATTTATTTATTTTCTTGTTTGTATCATTCATTTCCACAAGATTTTGAGTTACAAATTTTTCCCCATCTTTCTCCCACCCACCACTCCAAAACAGCCATCCCAGTGTATAAACCCTCCCCCTATCTGCTCTCTCCTATGTCTTCCCCCATTGCCCCTTTGACTTTCCGGTAGGGCAATATGGATCTCCCTACACCAGTGCCTGCATATCTTAATTCTCAGTTGCATGTAGTTAATAATAATTATTATTATACACACACACATGTATTTTTAGTATTTGATTATAGACCTTTAAATTCTAGTTTCTTTCCCTTCCTTCCTCATCACCCGCCCACACTGGAAAGACAAGCAATTCAATACAAGCTGTACATGTGTAGTCATGCAGAATATCTCCACAATGGACATATTGTGAGAGACTGATTATATGTCCCTCCTTCCTGTCCTACCCCTTTCCCTTGTTCTGTTGTCTACCCTATCCCTGTCCCTTTACAGAAATGTGTGCTTCCAGCAACCCTCTTCCCCACCTTTCCCTTCCCTCCATCATCCCACCTCTCATCCCCATCCCCCCTACTCTCCTATGTGGCAAGATACCCAGTTTAGAGTTTATGTCATTCCTTCCCTAAGCCAAATTCAATGAGAGTAAGGTTGACCCTTTCCCTTTTGCCTTCCTAGTCTTCCCCTCCACTGTAACAGTTATCCCTTGCCTCTTCTATATGAGATGATTAACCCCATTCTGTTTCTCCCTGTCTCCTCTTATTCTATTCCTCTCCCACCTCAGAATTTCACTTTTTAAAGTATCATCCCTTCCTATTCAATTGATCCTGTGCCCTCTATGTACACATATATACACATACTCAGATATGTATTCATATGCATATATACGTATATATACCCTCCTATATAGACATATGTGTATGTATACATATATATACATTTGTATTTCCTTCACCTATCCTCATACTGAGAAAAGTTACATAAGTTACAATTATCATTTTTCAATGTTGGCATGTAAATAGTTCAACTTTGATAAGTTCCTTATGATTTCTTTTCCATGTCTTCCTTCTCATGCTTCTTGTATTTGAGTGTCAAATTTTCTTTTCAGTTCTGGTTTTTTCAGCAAGAATGCTTGAAAGTCCTCCACCTCATTGAATGATCATATTTTCCCCTGGAACATTATGCTCAATTTTGCTGGGTAAATGATTCTTGGTTTTAATCCTAGGTCCCTTGGAATATCATATTCCAGGCCCTTCAATCCCTTAATGTAGAAGCTGCTAGATCCTGAGATCCTGGGTTATCCTGATTGTATTTAGACAATATTCAAATTGTTTCTTCTTGGCAGCTTGTAATATTTTCTCCTTCATCTGGGGGCTCTGGAACCTGGCTATAAAATTCCTAGGAGTTTTCTTTTGGTGATCTTTTTCAAGAGGTGATTGGTGAATTCTTTCAAGTTCTATTTTGCCCTCTGGTTCTAAAATATCAGGGCAATTTTCCTTGAGAATTTATCGAAGGATGTTTTCTAGGTTCCTTTTTTGATCATGGTAGTCCAAAATTTCAGATAGTCCAAAAATTTTTAAATTGTCTCTCCTGGACTTGTTTTCCAGATCAGTGGTTTTTTTCAAGGAGATATTTCACATTGCCTTCTATTTTTTAATTTGTTTGGATCTGTTTAATAGTATCTTGATTTCTCATAAAGTCATTTGCTTCCATTTGCTCCACTCTAATTCTGAAGGAATTATTCTCTTCAGAAAGCTTTTGAGATTCTTTTTC
>JAQQSV010011965.1:0-12877 GCA_028646515.1 Pseudochirops corinnae
CTGTTCAAAACCTATGATCATTTAGTAATTGGCAAATGACTTGTATTCTCATAAATTTGACTCAAGTTCTCTGTTTATTTTAGAAATGAGGCTTTAACAGATATACTGGCTGTAAAAGTTCTTTCCCAGCTGTCTACTTCTTTCCTAATCTCACTTACATTGGCTTTGTTTATCCAAAAACTTCAATTTAATACAATCGTAATTGTTTATTTTGCATTTTGTAAAGTTTCCTATTTCTTGTTTGGTCATAAATTCTGCTGTTCTCCATAAGTCTGATAGGTAAACTCTTGCTTAGAATCCCAATTTGCTTATTGTATCAGATTTTTTAATCTAAATCACATACTCATTTGACAACAAGATGTTGGTTTATGCCTAGGTTCAGCCATACTATTTTCCAGTTTTCCCTGAGGTTATTGTTAAATAGTGAGTTCTTGTCACAGAAGCTGGGGTCTTTGGGTTTATCCAACAATCGGTTACTATAGTCATTGACTACTGTGTCTCATATACCTAACCTTACCCATAGTTCACCACTCTATGTCTCAGCCAGTACCAAGTAGATTTGCTCATTGTTGCTTTATAATAAAATTTAATATGTGGTATGGCTTGGCTACCTTCCCTAGCATTTCTTTTCATCAATTCATGGTACATTCTGGACCTTTCCTCCTTTCAGATGAATATTGTCATTATTTTTTCTTTGTGTATAAAATAAATTTTTGTAGTTTGGTTTGTACAGCACTGAATAAGTAAATTAATATAGGTAGAAATATCATTTTTATTATATTAGCATGGCTTACCCATGAGCAAATGCTATTTTTCCAATTATTTAAATTTGACTTTATTTGTGTGAAAAGTGTTGTGTAATTGTGTTCATATAGTTCTTGGGTTTGTTTTGGTAGGTAGATTACAAAATGTTTTATAAAATCTACAGTAACTTAAATGTAATTTCTCTTTCTGTCTCTTACTGTTAATCTTTGTTAACAACATATAGAAATGCTGATGTTTTAGGTGGGTTTATTTGATGTCCTACAACTTTACAAAATTTGTTTATTTTTTCTAAATTAATTTTCTTTGTTTATTTTTTAGCTTACATCATTGATTTATATGAGATTTTGAGTTACAAATTTTCTCACTCTCTTTCCCCTAGCCACCACCCCAAAACAGCGATCCCACTGTATACATTCCTCCCCCAATTTGCTGTCTTCTATATCCTCCTCCATCATCCCTCTGACAGCTATTTATTATTTCAAGAAGCTTTTTTTTTTACTTGATTCTCTAGGATTCTCTAAGTATATCATCATGTCATCTGTAGAGAGTAGTAGCTTAGTTTCTTTTTTACCTATATTATTTCCTTCAATTTCTTTTTCTTCTGTTTTTGCTAAGGCTAACATTTCTAGTACCATATTGAATAATAATGGTGATAATGGGCATCCTTATTTCACCCCTGATCTTATTGGAAATGCTTTTAGCTTATTCCCATTACATATAATGCTTGCTGATGACTTTAGGTAGGTACAACTTATACATTTAAGGAAGGCTCCATTTATTCCTATGCTCTCTAGTATTTTTTAACAGGAATGAGTCTTATATTTTTTTCCAAAACCCTTTCTGCATCTATTGAGATATTCATATGGTTTCTCTTAGTTTTCATGTTGATAGAATCAATTATGATGACATTTTTCTTAATTTTGAGCAAACTCTGAATTCCTGGTATAAATATTTTGTTATCAGAGTATATTATTCTCAAGAGAAGCTGTTGTAATCTTTTTGCTAATATTTTATTTAAAATTTTCAATATTCATGAGGGAAATTACTCTATAATTTTCTTTCTATATTTTGATTCTTTTTGGTTCAGGTATCAGCACAATATTTGTATCATAGAAAGAATTTGGTAGAACTCCTTCTTCATCAATTTTCCCAAACAGTCTTTATTCTATTGGAATTAATTCTTCTTCAAAGGTTTGATAGAATTCACATGTAAATCAATATGGTTCTAGAGATATTTTTCCTAGAAAGTTTATTGATGACTTGTTGTATTTCTTTTGCCAAGATGGGGTTATTTAAATACTTTACTTCTTTTTATGTTAATTTGGGCAATTTAGATTCCATAAATATTCATCCATTTCTCTGTTTGTCCAATTTATTGGCATACATTTGAACAAAATAGTTTCTAATTATTATTTTAATTTCCTCTTCATTGGTAGTGAATTCACTCTTTTCATACTTGATACTCACAATTTGGTTCCTTGTTTCTTTCGTAAAATTAAATTAACCAAAGGTCGATCTATTTTATTGGGGTTTTTTTTTCATAAAAAGCTCTTAGTTTTATTTATTAGTTAAAAAATTTTTAATTTCAAATTTATTAAGGTCTCCTTGGCTTTTGAGTATTTTTAATTTAGTATTTAATTGAAGATTTTTAATTTGTTCTTTATGTAGATTTTTTAGTTTCATGCCCAATTCATTGATCTCTTCTTTGTCTATTTTATTAATGTAAGCAATTGGAGATGTAAAATTTCCCCTAAGAACTGTTTTCACTGCATCCAATAAGTTCGATATGCTGTCTCATTATTGTCATTTTCTTGGATGAAATTGTTGATTGTTTCCAAGGTTTTTTTTTTTACTTGCTCATTTTTAGTATAAGATTATTTATTTTCCAATTAATTTTCATCTGTCTTTCCATTGCCCTTTATTGAGTACAATTTATATTGCATCATGATCTGAAAATGATGCACTTAATATTTCTTCCTTTATGCATTGAATGGTAAGGTTTTTATGCCCTCATACACAGTCAATTTTTGTGCAGATGCCTTGTACCACTGAGAAAAAGGTATAATCCTTTCTATTACCATTTATTTTTTGCTTGAGGTCTACCATGTCTAACTTTTATAAAAATTCTATTCACCCTCTTAATTTCTTTAGTGGTTTTTTTTTTTTTTTTTGTTTATGGTTAGATTTCTCTAAATCACAGAAGGGAAGGTTGAGGGCCCCACTAGAATAGTTTTGTTGTCTATTTTTTTTTTCCTGTTACTTCCTTTTCTCCCTCCAAGTATTTGGATGTTATACCACTTGGGCATATATGTTTAATAATGATATTCTTCATTGTCTATGATTCCTTTTAGCAGGCTATAGTTTCCTTCCTTATCTCTTTTAATTAAATCTATTTTTCTTTCACATTGACTGAGATCGGGCTTATTAGCCTGACATTTTTTTTTCTTTTACATTTTTTACATAATATATTCCACTCTAACCTTTTATTTTACGCTGTGTGTATCCCTCTGTTTTCTTCCTCAAACCAGGATTGATGAGAATAGATCTCATGCAATGCTCCTCTCCCTCCCCTCTTTCCCTCTTTTATTATAAGTTTTATGTCTCTTCTCGATAGGCTTCTGTACTTGATTGTGTTATTCCCTCCTTTCAACAGAACCAATGAGGGAAAAGCTCATATAATGCTCATCTCCCTCCATTCTTTCCCTCTGCTATAATATTTTTATCCCTCTTTGGGTGGCATAATTTATCCTTTTCTGCTTCATTTTTTCCTCTTCTTCCATTCCAGTTCGTTTGCAGCCTTTAATAAGTGTTTTTTTTAATCATCATTTTGTGTAATTTATACCCACACTTTCTATTTATTTATTTGTCTTTTAGATGTCACTGTAGGTATAGGATTCATGATATTAACAGCTATTAGCTTCCCAAATAGTGATGTAAACAGTTTGCTCTTATTAAATAACAAGTTGTGTGTGTGTGTTTCCCCTATCTACCTTTCTATCTCTCTCTTGAATCTTGTAATTGGAGGTTACATTTTCCCTTGAGCTCTGTTTTTTTCATCAGGAAGGTCTGGAAATCTGTTATACCACTGAATGACCATCTCCTTGCCTGGTAGATTATGCTCAGTTTTGCTGGATAGGGGATCCTTGGTTGTATCCCAAGCTCTTTCACCTTGCAAAAAATCATATTCCAGTTCTTCTGATCTTTCAATTTTGAAGCTGCAAGATCCTGTGTGATCCTCTCTGTGGTTCTGTGATATCTGAATTGTTTCTCTCTGGTCACTGGTAGTATTTTCCCCTTTACCTGATAGTTCAGGAATTTGGTCACAACAGTTGAAAGATTTTTCAATTTGGGATCTCTTTTGGGAGGTGTCCAGTGGATTCTCTCAATTTCTATTTTACCCTCTGGTTCTAGGATCTCAGGGCAGTTTTCCTTGATGTGCTCTTGGAAGATATTGTCCAGACTAATTTTTTCATCATGATTTTCTGTTAGACCAATAATTCTCAAATTCTCTCTCCTGGATCTGTTTTCCCTGTCAGTTATTTTTCCATTGAGATTTTTTACCTTTTTTTCTAATTTTTCATTCTTGATGTTTTGTTTGACTAATTCTTGGTTCATCAAAGAGTCATTAGCTTCAATTTGGTTGATTCTAATTTTTAGTGAATTATTTTCCTCAGTTTTTGAAGCTCCTTTTCCATATGTTGAGATTTCATTTTTAGTTCATACATTTTTCTTTTTATGGAGCTATTTTCTTTATTGTAATGTTTTTCTAATTTTTCAATTTTGATTTGAAAAAAAAGTGTTTATTTTATCTTCTACATCTCTACTGTGGATTTCAAAGTTCTTTTTGAGCTCATCTAAGAATGCTTTCTGTGCCTGAGACCAGTTCATAATCCCCATTAAGGCTTCAGCTGTGTGTATGGAGTCAATATTGTCTCCTTCTGAATTTGGTTCCTCAGTCTCACAGTAATAGGATTCCAGAATCTCTGTCGTTTTAGCCTGCTTTTTTCCCATTTTGAGGCACAAACTTAGCCACACCCTTTCTCTGGGGTTCCTAAGCCTTTACTGTTTAAAATTTTTCTCTGGGGCAATAATTACTGTGTTTTCAGTGTCAGAAGGGGATATTGGAGCAGCCGGGATTCATTCTGCCATCCTAGTCCCTGGAAGTTCAGATAGGGGCCTTTTAAATTTCCAGACATTGGATTGGTAGTCTCAGAAGTAGCTACTGTCCCTGCCACAGGCCTCTTACTCAGCTCCCTCCAATCTCACCCTGCTTTAGAAAAATCACTTTGTTAGACATTTGTTAGATGGACTGGAGTGGGGAGAGATTAGGCAATGAGGATAAACAGACAGCTTTTCATTAGCCTAAGCATTAGGTCATGTGGCCTTGCATCAGGGTATGAGTGAAGAGAAACATATCTATATCTATATCTATATCTATATCTATATCTATATCTATATCTATATCTATACAATTGTGAAAATAGAGATGATCAGATCAAATTGCATATGCAGAGTGAAAGGTTGAAGAATCTAGAATGACATAGAGGTTTCAGGTCTAGGTGAATTAAGGGATGGTGGCACTCTCAAAAGAAATAGAGAGGGATATAAGAAGTGTAGGTAGAGGGATATAAGAAGCATAGCTGAGACTCTTATGTACCACAGAAGCAGAAATCAACTTTAAAAGAAAGGAAATAGACAATAACAATTGTCAAAAAGAAAATGGGAAAACCAAAGACAATAGAATCCTATTATGGTAACCAGGAAGAACTAAAGTCAGAAGACCATAGGATTGATCCCATACCCACATCTGAAACTTCAAAAGAGAATATGAACTGGTCCTTAAGCCCAAAAAGCATTCTTTGAAGAACTCAAGAAGGATTGTAAAAGTCAAATTGGAGAGGAAGGAGAAAAATGGACTAATTATTTTAGAATACAATTCGCAAAATGGGAAAAAAAAATCACTGAAGAAAACAGCTTTTTAAAAAAGTAAAATTTGTCTAATGGGAAAAGAGGTAGAAAATCTAACTGGAGAAAATAATTCCTTAAAAGCAAAAATTGGACAAATAGAAAAGTAGGTTCAAGAACTAACTGAGAAAAACAATATGCTAAAAATCAGAATTAGACAAATTGTAGCTAATGGCTCTATGAGGCTTCAAGAATCAGTCAAACAAAACCTAAAAAAAAAATAGAAGAAAGTGTAAAATATCTCATTGGAAAAACAACTGGCTGGAAAACAGGTCCAGGAGAGATAATCTAAGAATTTTTGGTCTACTGGAAAGCCATGACACAGAAAAGAGCTTGAACAACATCTACCAAGAAATCATCAAGGAAAATTGCCCTGAACACCTAGAACAAGAGGGTATAATAATTATTGAAAGAATCCACCAGAAACCTCCTGAAAGAGATCCCAAATTGAAAACTCCAAGGAATGTTGGAGGCAAATTATAGAATTATCAGGTCAAGGAGAAAATGCTATAAGTATCCAGAAAGAAACAATTCAAATGCCATGGAAGTACAGTCAGAATCACACAGGACCTTGCAGCTTCTACATTAAAATTTCAGAAGATTTGCAATATATTTCGTAAAGGAAAGGAGCTTATACTACAATCAAGGATCAACTATCCAGCAAAGTTGAACACAATCTTTCAGACAAGAAGATAGTTATTCAGTGTAGTAAGGGACTTAAAGAACTTTCTGATGAAAAAGTCAGAGCTCAATGGAAAATTTGATCTTCAAATACAAGTCTCAAGAGAGACATAAAATGGTAAACAGGGAAAACACACACACAACTTGTTATTCAATAAGAGCAAATTTTTGGCATCTTTGTATGAAAGGCTAATATCTGTCAACATGGAAAATTGTATAATTTTCATGACATTTAAAAGGTATATACATAAATAGAAGGTTTGGGTATAAATTAACTAATATGATAAAAAACCTTATTAAGGGGTGCAAAGGGATTGTAATGAAAGAAGAAAGGAGGAGACAGAAAAGGGTAAATTATGTCACATGAAGAGGCAAAAAAACAAATTATAATAGAGGGAAAGAAGGGAGGAAGATGAATATTGTAGGAGTATTATTCTCATTGGTTTTGGTTCAAGGAGGGAATAACATACTCAGTTAAATGTAAGAATTTAATGTGAAGAGACACACACAAAAAAATTTAATATAGTAGAGGGAAAGAAGACAGGGAGAGGAGAATTGTTTGAGATATAATCTTATCAGATTTGGTTCAAGGATAGAATAACATACTTTGTTGTATATAAAAATCTAATGCACTTCAGGTAGTAGGAGGGAAAAAGGGAAAGAAAAGGAGTAGGGTAGGAGGGAGGGAAGAAGTAGTAAGGGGAAAGGGTAGGAAAAGTGAAGGAGGCTGATAGGGAGCGAAAGAAAGTTTTCAAAAGAAAAATTTTTAAAGAGGGAAAGAAAGAAGGGAGAATATAGCATAAACAGGAGAAAAAATAGGATGGAGATAAATAAAGAAATGGAAAGATAATAATCATAACTGTGAAGGTGAATGGGATGAATATCCCATAAAAGAGGCAAATAGCAGAATGGATTAACAAACCTAATCCTACAGTATGCTATTTACAAGAAACACATTTGAAACAGGGGGATATATACACAAGGCAAAGGTAAAAGGGTGGAGTAGAATATATAAATAAGAAAATGCAAAATGGATAATTTTGATTACATTAAATTTAAAGGTTGTTGTTTTGTTTTGTTTTGTTTTTTACAAACAAAGTCAATGTAAGAAAGATTAGGAGGAAAGCAGACAAGAAAGGAATTTTACAACCAATGTCTCTGATAAAGTCCTCATTTCTAAAATATACAGAGATTTGAGATAAATATAAAACAATACAAGTCATTCCTCAATTGATAAATGTTAAAGGATATGAATAGGAAGTTTTCAGAGGAAGAAATTAACGATATCTATAATCACATAAAAATGATCTGAATTACTATTGATGAAGAAATGCAAGTGAAAACAATTTAGGTACCACATCTCACCTGTCAGATTGGCTAATATAAAAAAACCCAGAAAAATGATACATGCTAGAGAAGACGTGGGAAAATTGGAATACTAATGCATTGTGGTGGAGTTGTGAACTGATCCAACCATTCTGGAGAGCAATGTGGAACTATGCCCAAAGGGCTTTGGAAATGTGCATACTATTTGATCCAGGATATCACTTCTAGGGCTGTATCCCAAAGAGATCACACAAGTGGTAAAAGGGCCTGTATGTGCAAAAATATTTACAGCATCTCTTTCTGTGGTGGCAAAATATTGGAAATCAAGAGAATGTCCTTCAATTGCGGAATGGCAAAACAAGTTGTGGTAGATGAATATAATTGAATACTATTGTGGTACAAGAAATAAGGAGCAGGTGGAGAGACTGGAGAGACTGATATAAAATGATACTGAATGAGGGGAGCAGAACCAGGTACACAATTACAGACACATAGCATCTGTGATTACTAACTTTGATATACTGGGATCCTCTTAGAAATGCAAGGCTATAAGAGAATTCCAAAAGTCTCATGATGGAAAGGGCTATCCACATCCAGAGAAAGAATCACAGAATGTGAATGTAGACTGAAGCAAACTACTTGCTTTCTCTCTTTTTTGTTTTGTTCCTTCTTTCTAATTTTTCATTCCATTGGTTATAATCCTTCTTTAAACTTGACTAATGTTTAATGTATTTGTAGAACCTGCATTGGAGAGTATGCCACCATAGGGAGGTAGGGGAGAGGAAAGGAAGGGGTAGAAAATTTGCAACTCAAAACTTGTGGAACTGAACATTGTAAACCTAAAGTAAATAAATAAATAAACATATTGATTTATTTAATAAAAAGATTAATTGAGAGAAATAGAATTACCCATTTTAAATGGCCTTCTCCAGGAATTTAGCTAGGAAAGAGAAGACATATAGAGAATGAAAGACCTTATGCGTGATTTGATCAAATAAAGCTCTTTAAAAGATAATGAAAACATGGTGATATCTGTGGGCAGCATAAACGCATACAATAGCCAGGTGGAATACAAAGGTTTGTAAGAGACTGGTGATGGTTGATAAGGTAATCTACTGGAGAAGATGGGATGGGATAGTATTTAAAGTATTTGTGAACAGATTTGACTTTGCAAAGAGAAGGGTCATCTCTTAATATGAGACATGG
The DNA here is from genome assembly GCA_028646515.1 of Pseudochirops corinnae. Lineage (NCBI taxonomy): Eukaryota > Metazoa > Chordata > Mammalia > Diprotodontia > Pseudocheiridae > Pseudochirops > Pseudochirops corinnae. The sequence goes on from JAQQSV010011965.1 coordinate 8,944, forward strand.
GAGAGAAGGAGACAATATTTGGGATAAGTAATTGAATGGTGTGAGATGAGAAGTAAGAAAGGAGAGTTCTCAGGGAATGACATGTCTTTTTTAGGTGATGTAAGAAGAAAAATCCACAACTGAAAAGGTAGGAAAGGGAGTGCCATTGGAAACTGGAGGAAAGATGAAAAGTTTTGGAAAAGATGCTGTGGTGAATGGACAGTTACTAGATTAAGGAGATATAAAATACTTCCCTTGCCATAGTGAGGGCGCACTTGAAATTATGTAAACAGAATTTGCATAGGTGTCTTTCAAATAATTGATCTTTGGACTTCATCTAAACTCCAAATCTTATAAACTGTTATGTTAATCATATCTAAAAGATAAATATTCATTAATTAAAATGATAACTTTTGTCTGTTGAAAGTAGATTTCTATAAAATACTGGCATTCTGTGCTTGAAGTAATCTAATTCATGATCTGTATCTTTCATTGTAATCTCCATGAGGGCAAAAATCTTTGTCTTGCACATTTTTCTTGACATTTTACCTAATGTGAATGTCAATATCACCAAAATTGTAATCATAGTCCTTAAAGAGATTCCTTGATGTCTTTCAAGAATATTGTTCATGGTATGAAATACTTTAAAAAAATATTCAAAGTCATGTATTCATTTATTACACTAAGGCCCTGATAATTTAAATAACATGAACAAGTAACATAGTTAGTGGGTAGCAAAGCCTAGATTCAAATCTAGAACCTATAATCATGATTCATCGGTCTTAATGAATTGCATTGCCTTTGGTTGTTCAAACCTGCAAGGAAATATTACTACATAATGTTGATATTGTTGTTATTCAGTTTTCAATGTTCCCTACTAAATATTCCATGATTTATAAAAATACTCAATTTTCTCTTAGTCATTTATAAAATTATTGGTTTAACCACATGTTCTCTTTGGGGTCTCCGTTGCCCCCCATCAACCCCTTCTTTTCCCTCACCCAGAATAAAGAGTCAATGGGAATGTCATACAATAAACATTATATTTGGAGGTTTAGAAGCTAGATTCAGATTCATTCTTTGATATTCACATGTGTATCCTTGGTGAAATTTCTTCCAATCTCTGTGCCTCCTTTTCCTCAATTATAAATGGAAGGGACTAGTCTTGAAAACTTCTAGGTTCTCTTCCTGTTCTTATATTTTTATCTTAACTTTCTACTTAGTCGTTGGAATCAGAGGATAATATCTGATCCTTTGAATTGACTTTTCCTATATTTTCTTCATTTCCTTTTTTGTTATTCTCAAGACCTGATTCATGTGTACAAAATACACCAAGTGTGTTACATATGCATCATGGTTGTGTAGAGAGATTTGAGAAGGGTTAGATTTTGCTTATAAAAGCCTCTCCAAGGATACCTAATATTGTGTAGAACTCTTTTTCTTTATTACAGCACATGAGGTCTATGGTTTCAAGAAAAATGGGAATTATGACTTCAGGTTCCATTTTCTGAGTTAGTTAGTTGGTGCCATGGAAGAGTGCTAGACCTGGATTCAGAAAGACCTGAGTTCAATTCTTGCCTCAGATACTTACTAGATATATGACCTTGGACAAATCACTTAACCTCAGTTTCAACTATAAAATTGGAATAATGGTAGCGCCTAGTTCCAAGGATTATTGTGAGGATCAAATGAAATATTTGTAAGTGCTTATTAAAGTGTCTAGCATATAGTAAAAGCTTAATTGATATTTGTTCCCTTTTCTCTCCCCTGCTGATTAATAACTGAGCATCCAGAGCCTCTCATTCTATACACTATAATAAATATTGTATTACTTTTATGCTTGCCAATCATGGAACATATCTACAGCCCTGCCCATTTCTGAAATCCTTAGTTTTCATCAAGCAGTTTATGCACATTACATTGATGTACCCCTTTGGATTTATCTGGGCTAGTCCAAGAAACCAACAAGCAAGCAAACAAACAAATAAACAAGCACATAGTCTGTTATTGAGTCCATCCTGCATTTTTTCTGTTAAGGTTTCCCTTCAAGGACCCAAGGTATCATCCTTCATATCACCATGATAACTGAGAGAAAAGTGTTATTAGTGTGAGGAAAACACTTAGTATTATCTGCAGAATTAGAGTGTTCATTGGAAATTTTCTACTAGAAATTCCAAATATTTCAATAAATATATTTAAAAAACTTTAATTTCTGCAACAGTAGTCTTTACTTAAAATGGCAATATTATTTAATGTTATTGATTCATATGGAATATTGTGATTGGTATAACTTCTTTGGTATCAATGTGGGCAATTTTCAGTTCAATTTACTTCTGTAAACATTAATTACATTACTATTATATATGAGATCTTGTTCCAGTTGTTGAGGATAAGTAAGACAATACCAAAATGTTCTTTACCATACAGGAATTTACACTCTAGTCTCTGATTAAATTCAGGTTCCTTATTCAGAGAAGAAGGTGAATCGCGAAACCATCTTAGGGAAGTATTTGATCAGTCTAATTTGATATGAAAGACATCATAAGACACAAATGAAGTCTTCACCTTAAATTGAAGCTAATACAGAACATCTCAATGCTAGTAAAAATTTTCCCATTGTCACAATGTTTCTTGTTAAACAAATTTGTGTTATATTGGATCTAATGAGGAAAATACAATTTGTTCTCTCCCATTTAACCAAAACATTTCTATTCTCAGTTTCTTAAAAGAGGATGTCATCTCAGTTCATGTAAAATGAAAGAAAACATATTTTTTTCTTTTAGAATGACAAAAAGAGTAATAGCAGATTATATGACAACTTAAATACACAAATGGAAAAAAAAATAATTCCACCCCCAATTTTCTTTTTAATACAAAGCTTTTCTAAATCACAGATCTGCAATTTCCTTGGTGAGGTAATTTTCCTTACCAATTAATAGCAGATAGCAACCCCTTTATAATTTAATAGATAAATATTGAGACTTTTGCCTGAGATTTAGAGAAATTAAATGACTTGTCCATGGTCATACAGCTACTGTAAGAGGTCAGAATCTAAAACCAATCTTTCTGAATCTGGCACCAGCACTCTGTCTTGTATGCAATGACAAAAACTGAAAAGAGTAAAATGAAATATTGGTATGACGCTGATTTCTGACTAAACTCTAAAGCAATGAGACTTCTTCTGAGGACAACTCCTTAAGAGTGCCAAAAATTATCTGAATTATTGTAGTATAATTAAAATAGTATATGATCTTTGAAAAGGCTTCTTTGAAGGACAGCTTTGATTGCTGAATAATGAAAAACATTAACCTTCAAGAGAAAGTAAATAAATTGCTAATATAACAGTTATGAATAACTGAGTTCTGGCCTGATGATGGCAGGGGGGTCAAGCGATCATTCAGAGGCCAAGTGCTCTCGCGCTGAGTGGCCTGGATCCAGATCATGGTCTTGGGTAGTGGTCCTGGGCTGCGTTTTCAGTGAGCCTAAGCTGGTGGGGGCTGTAGCAGCCTCCTAAAAGCTCTGGCAGCCGGGAGGACCCTAGCAATTTGGGACAGAGCTTTCCCCTCTGGAAGCGGAGTTCCACAGAGTTAAAAAATCATTGACTGGCCAACCATGAGCAGACAAAGAAAGGAAAGTAAGAACAGCAACCAAACTCTAAATTCCATCTTTAGGGAAAAGAAGGATCAAAGGAGGGAATGGGAGAAAGACAACAAGGCAAAACTCCCACACCAAAAGCTTCCAAAAAACATGAAGATTGCCTAAAAGCTAGAGATCAGATTAAGAAGGATTTTGAAAACCAAATGAGAGAAGTGGAGGAAAAATTGGGAAGAGAAATAAGAATAATGCAATAAAATCATGAAAAGAGAGTCAACAACCTGACTGAAGAAATTAACACCTTAAAAAATAGATTAACTCAAATGGCAAAAGAGGCCCAAAAAAACAATGAGGAGAAGAA
>JAQQSV010011966.1:0-12877 GCA_028646515.1 Pseudochirops corinnae
AGCCATCCCCTCTCAACAAGAGTTCCAATACCTCTTAAGGAAAATAATGTGTCTGATATGAGCAATAGGTAAGACTTCAGGAAAAGCTAGGGCCGTTGGAAATATTGCTCTTATCACAAGGTACTTGATCAAAAATTTGAATAGTTTGGAGACCACTAGGGGAAAAAAATAGGCCTAAATGAATGGAATGGAACTAAATCTCTATATGAAAGTTAAGTAAACATAACTGCCAGGGTTTAGCTAAACTAAGCATATCCCCAGACCCAAATAAGAATTTGGAGAAGGAGGCAATTTCTGCAGCCAACACTCCAAGAGACTTCTAAACTTTTCAGTTTTCAACTGAATTCACTTCTACAAACACTTATTAAGTTCCCTGCTATATATAAGGCCTTGTGATAGACACTAGGGATAGAAAGATAAAGCACAGGTGTTACTGTTTGGTGATCTTTTCATCTGACAGGATAACTGTACCCATAATTATACAGTGAAGAGTGAGTTAATGCAAGAAGTCTAGACAAGTACTGGAAAAAATGAGGATGGAAGAAATCACTTTACCTGAGGAGATCAGGGAAGATGGTTCATGGAGGAAATAGCACCTGAGATGGATAAGATTTGAAGGAAAAGAGGGATTTTATTTGCCAGATGGAAATAAGAAAGGGAGTATTCAAGGGCAGAGAGAGAAGAAAGTTCTGGCTGAGAAAGAAGGATGGGGGGCCGTCCAGTTTTGCCAGACTGTGGAATATGTGAAGGGAGCTTACATGCGATAATGTTGGAAATGTAAATCAGAAGAATCAAGTTGAGGAGGACCCTGAATGCCGAGTAACAGTGTTATAAACATGCTCGGTCTAGGAATAAACAATCCTTGTTGGAAAGCCAGAAAGGTTTTCATTACCTTTATTTTTACATTTATTCTCTCCTGAATAAATGGATAGCCTCATCAAAAGACTAAAAAGGATCAGAGAAATGCAAGCCCTTTTATGCAGCTTCCATTCAAATGTCCTGCCTTGTTCCTCTTGTCAGAACGGGAAATGGTCCCAGCTCTTCTGGGTTAAAATCTTTCTGACCTGCCCATTACATATATGTTCCCTCCCCCCACCAACATGAGCTACATGCATCCCATGATCGGATAATGAGGCTGTAATTCTACTGGGGTGAGGGGTCAGTGTAAGGTTAGGGTTAGCTAAGCACGTGTGTTAATGAAAAGTTGGCGACCATCCCTTGACTCCCAGTTGGTCTGAGCCAGCTTAGCTCAGTCCCCTTCAAAGGGTGAACTTTGTTTCTTCCAGCTATATGACTGCATAGGGTGCTCAACCCTTCCTCCCTTATCCTAATTTACACCTTTCTGTGTGCCCTGTGCAGCATCCATTGTTCCTATGGAGTCTGTGGAAATCAAACTACTGTACTAGCGTTTCTCACAATAGCTAGCCAAGCCCTCACTTTGGTCATTTCTGCTCCTCTTGGTGCCCACGTGGTTCCCTCTCCATATGTCTGAGTTTGAAGTTTTCATTTTTTGTCTTTCTAAATTAGCACAGTGTCCTCTGCCAGGCTTCATTTTTGTCCACTAAAGATCATTCCCACGGCAGCTAGGTGGCACAGTGAATAGAGCACCAGCCCTGGAATCAAGAGGACCTGAGTTCAAATTTGACCTCAGACACTTAACACTTATTAGCCACGTGACCTTGGGCAAGTCACTTAACTCCAACTGCCCTGCTTTCCCCCCTCCAAAAAGCCAAAAAAAAAAAAAAAAAGACAATTCCCAAATGCAGGACTAGGGATAGGTAAGGTAGGCAGCTACCCCAGGGTATAAACTATAGCTGGGAAGGGGAGAATGACTTTGGAGAAACATACCTGTTTTTCTATGGGGATTTTAAAAATTTATTTACATTTTTTAAAAAATCGCCTTCATTTCCTGAAGTATATCATCCCCACCTAGAGAATTTATAAGAATAATATATAAGAAAGAATTTAAAAAGAGAGATAAAAGGCAGTCCAACAAAACTAGCTAACAGATTAACTGAGTTCAATGCACTGTTCCAACCTCACAGTCCCCCCACTTCTGCAAAGAAAGGAGGGAAGAAATAAACACATTAATGCCCCCAAAACTATGTTTTCTGTGGGGGTTTATTTTGTGATAAGTCAAGTAATGTATCACAATAAAGGCTAAAAGCCTCTAATAGACAGTGAAGGGAGAGGGAGGGGGACAATTTGCAAACCTTGACTGAGATGCCCACAAGATTCAACCCAACTCCTCATTCTGCCTTCTCAAATGCTTCTCATGCTGGGAAAAAGGGTGGCCCAAATCCCTCCCCCTACCCCCTATTCATTTCACCAAATCATTGTGTACAGTTTCATTAGGAGAGGCATTTGTTATGAGTTTCCCCTCCCCTTTTCCCCACCCTCCCCCCCCAACTCTTTAAGTGACACAGCTCTTGTTATGGTTAGAGGGCAAACAAAATAATAATAATTATCTGATGTCAAATGACTATGCAGACGTTTGCTTCCTTAATAAGTCTGTATGTGTTGAGGAAATTTAATTGAACATGTTACTGTAGGATCACAGTACAGTTAACAACAACCCAGTAGACATTTCCTTTGTTTGCCTACAAATGATTTCCCTAAATAAGAGCTACACTAATTGTTTAAAGATTCTAAAGGGTCTAATCCTTTGAGCTCTGCTATGTGTACTCGTCTGCTGTCCATGTCAGCCCCCAGCCTCTGCCTTTTGACATCCTTCTCATCCTATAACCCCACCTCAGACACCTCATCCTGCGGGAGGCCTTCCCTGATACTTAGCTAGAAGAGATTTCTCTTATTCTTCTGTAAGGGGTGTAATTAGGCCATAAAACCATAGAAAGGATCTTAGAAGCTCTTGTGTTCAATCCTCCCTCCCTATTTTGCCAATGAGAAAATTGAACAGTTAAGTTAAGGGTTAAGTGACTTGGCCAGCATCACACAACTAAGGGTCTAACACAAGATTTGAACTTGGATTCTCTTGACTTCACATCTAATGCCCTATTCACTGCCATGCTCTTTGTCTGGGAGGACCCTAACCATGTTAACAAGATTAAAGGGATGTGGTCTAGAAGCTGTCTCCCTATACAAGATGTAAACATCCCCATTGAACCATAGTTGCACATAATTTTTTTGTATTCTAGCCTTGACTCAGGCCTTTTAAAAAAATGGCAAGCAACTGATCTGCCAGAAAGATCTGAAACGGAGAGAAAGGAGAAAGAAAGAGGGGGAGAGAGAGAGAGAGAGAGAGAGACAGGGAGAGACAGAGACAGAGACAGGGACAGAGACAGAGAGGAAAGAGAGGAAGAGAGAGAAACAAAGACAGAGAGACAGAGAGAGAAGGAGAAACAGAGACAGAGAGGAGAGAGAGGGGGGCTATACAGAAAGCAGGTATCAGCTCTTGGACAAAGGAAGAAAACAAGCATTTATTAAGTACCTGCTATGTGCTGGCACTGTGCTAAGCTCTTTAAAGATATTGCCTCATTTAATCCTCACAACAGCCCTGGGCAGTAATGACTGTTATTATCCTCATTTTATACCTACAGATAGAGAGGGTAGATGACCTGCCCAAGCTAATAAGTGTCCAAGGCTAAATTTGAACTCAGGTCTTCCTGCTTCCAGACCTGGTGCTCTATCAACTACAATACCTAACTGCTTCTAAAAACAGAAGCTACTTAAGGCATCAGTTTCTGCATCTCTAAGGGAGGTAGCCATGATGGTCAAACCAATTAGTCCCCAAGATGGCAGCCATGGAGTAGCAATAGCAAAGCAGCAAAGGAATTTTTGGACCAGGAACCACCACGTGGAGGAATTCCTGGATCCAGTGTTCTGGATAGGAGAGATAGTCAAATCAAGTTCCTGAACTAAGCCTACAGGAGAAGAAAGTAGCCACCATTTTGCACTAGACCTGGAGAAGAAGGGAGGGACAATCCAAAATGTGCAGGAGGAGATCTGGATTCTACTCCACTATTGTACTGTCTGCTGGGAACTGGTTTGACTCTAGCAACCCCGAGTACATTTCCCTACTAGGGCAACCTCAAGCATAGGATAGCATAGTCTAGGAGACTGAATAAGCGTTTGTAGGAGGTAAGGCTCTCCAGAGGGAAGGAGAACTCTCTTGGCTATTTACGGACTCAGGTAGGAGTCCTTTGTGGTTTTGCACTTTGTGTGGGATGTGTTAAAGGCCGCCTTGTTTTTGATGTATTGTTGGCCCAAGTATTTGCTGAGAAGTAACAGGCCCTTTGACTTTTTTCTGTTAAGACCTAGACATAACTCAAATTCTGAGGCTCCCAAGGGAAACCCTGAGTGGGAACACATCCCAGTAGTGATTTGTGAGAAGCCCCCTAAGATGGAATCCAGCCCTTATGAACACAGAACTAGAGGTTTGGAGCCAAATAATAAATTCCTGCCTTGCACCTAGCATGTTACATCCAATTTGGAAGGGCTATTGGAGATTGTCTAGTTCAATCCCCTCACCTCATAGATGGAGAAACTGAGTCCCAAAGACGGGAGAAAACTCAGCCAAGGCTACCCAGTGAGTTCATGACAGAACTCGTTTGTGGATTCTGTTATTCTTTTCTGACCTACTCTGCCATCTCCTCAGAATCCTCTGGATTCATTTATTCTTTAAAGAAGTATCTCCTTTAAAAACCAAATTGCCATGGGAGGTGAGGGCGGGGCAGGAGGAAGGGGGTTAAGAAAATATGCATTCGAGTTCCAACTCTGATGTGCCCTAGCTTGGTGATGTTGGGCAGTGTCCTAAGCAGTCCTCTAAAATTATAAACTATAAAGACATAGTCTTTGTTGATCTACACGCGAAGGCACGGTTTATTTACCTTCAGGTAGCCTACACCGATAGAGTCACAAGTCTGGCCAGAAAAAGAGATGATTCAATACTTAGGATCATAGATTTAGAGTTGGAAGAGACCTTAGAGGCCATCAAGTCCAATTCCTTCATTTTACCTATGAGGAAACTGAGGTCAAAAGAATTAAGTGACTTTCCCCACACAGCTAATAAGTATCTGAGGTAAGATTTGAACTCACAAGTTCCCTACTCCAAGCCCAGAACTCTGTCCACTACGCCAGACTAAGACCTAATGGCCAAATCCCTACCATGACCTGCATCCTGAACATTTTTGTTTTGTTTTGTTTTACATTTTAAAATGCAATAACTTTATTTTAAAAAGTAAAAATCTTTCTTAGCTCACAGCTGTACAAAGACAATCTACAGGCTAGATTTGGCCTGCTGGTCATAATTTGTCAACTTCTGCACAGTGCCACGTCATTGTCTAAAAAATCCACAATTTCCTTGATGTGAGTACTCCTCCACTTATGCAAACCTCCTTCTCTCCCCTCCTTAGAGAACAGTTGGTCTTCCTGAGCATCCAAAGCAGCTAGGTGGTGCAGTAGATAAGAGTACTGGGTCCCAAGTCAGGAAAACCAGTGTTCTAAGCTGGTCTCAGATGTTTACTAGTTATGTGACCATTGGCAAATCAGTGTTTGTCTCAGTTTCCTCATCTTTATAAATCAAGATAATAATAGTATCCCTATCCCAAGGTCAATTATGAGTATCAAATGAAATAATATTTGTAAAGAACTTACCATAGTGCTTCCTACATAGCTGATACAACTTAAGTATCTATTATTATTTTATGGCCAAAAAATATCATTTTCTTATCCTCTCCAAACTTAGCAAGGTTGGTCTTCCAGATGACAGATACATCATACAGCCCATAGTCAAAGCCAGTTCTAGCTTATAGGATCTATAAGCCAAGTCAACAAGCATTTATTGCTTACTGTGTGCAAGATTGCAAAGCACTAGGAGTACAAATATAAACAAAAAGACAGCCTCTGCCCCTAAGGAGTTTACTTTCTATTGGAGGAATCCTAGTAAAAGAAAGCTGAAAGGCGGACATGGTCGTGAAAGAAGTCCACAGAGTCTGGAGCAGAACCTAGAGAGCAGTAAATGTGGCTGGCCTGGGCACTTCCCTAAAATGGAAGTTCTGAGAGGAACCAGCCAATCAAAGGAAGAGGCCACAAGGCCAGAGGGACCTTCCAGGGTGACAAGGCTGTTGGGAATGGTGGTGGAACAACTTCTAGGGCGAAAAGGCTTCTTGGAGAAAGAAGTCCAAAAAATAATAGAGCCCCGAGAACACTGAAGGAGATGCATGAGCTTGGGCTTCAGTGATACAGCCTTTGAGAAGGTCAACCTCCATGCTATGAGGAGGCAATGAAGTAAGACTTTAGTAGAGAAATTTTTATATACATACATAGGTGTGTATGTATGTATATACATATATACACATATGTGTGTCTATGTTTATATAGATACATATACATATGTATATGTGTGTATATATGTGAAATATATAATTATATGAGAAACTCATTTCTCTGAGAAGTAAATCAGGAAAGTGACAATAAAATGGTATCTTCTTCTGATGCCTGGCCAATCTAAACACTGGAATACAAGTAGATACATCTGTTGAACATAAATGTGTGTGTGTAAGTATGTGTGTGAAATATAAATTCAATAACAGGCTTGATTACCATCATTATTAGAATATAATGTTTTACAGTTTTGTAGAGATTTTCAGTGTTTTGATCCACTTTTTTGATCCAAATAAGAGGCTACCTGATGCTCCTTTAAGTGTCTCACAAACCCAGCCTGTCTTGGACAGAGACTTGTAATCCAAATGACAATTGGCCCAAGTATGTCTGCTTCCAAGCAAGTTCCAATAAACACTGAAAACAACCCAGATGGGCTCAACAGCATCAGTCCTCCAATCCCAGACATGCCAGCAGGAATACAATTAAAGTCAGGTGAAGATAGAGAGCCAGCTGGCAGATCTATAAACAGTATGGTCTCCCTCCTCTGGGATATCAGTCACTCTTCAGGGGCAGAACTTGAGGAAACCACTGCCCACACAGTGGCCATGACTATAGACACACACCCAAGTAGACAGCTGAGGCCGCAGGGTTTTGAAATCCCTATGGCTCCTACGATTTAGTTGACTATCTAGTCAGAGAACACTAAAACTGAAAAGGCAGCCTGTTTCATGAAGCAATTCAAGTCTATCTGGTGATTTTATTAAACAGTTGTGCAGTTATCAAGTAAGAGTACCAAAATCTGCACTTTAACTTGTTGTGTGACATTGGGGCTACTAACATGATGCTAGAATAGAAACAGAAAAGGAATGTAAACTGGTGCTCCATTTGAATGCTAATACAGTCAGCCAAGTAGCCCATTGAGATAGTCTATCAGGATATACATCATGGAGAGGTGCTATAGATGGATGATGAGCCAAGCCAAAGATTGAATAGTAAGAAGAGAGAGGGATAAATCAAGTTTGGGAAGCTGCACAGGACTTTTGATGATCCCCAGGTGCTCTCTGACACAAAAATCCATTTTTTAATAATAATATTCTGGTGATTCTATGGTTCTCCTCACCCCAATTACAGGTGACCCAAGTAAAGGAAAGCTATAAGCAGGGTTCAACTTATCATTATTATTACTATTATCAAAAATAGCTTGTACATTAGAAGTTGCATAACAGATACAACCAAGAACAAATATAACCCATGACTCAGAACTCAACCTCTTGGCTTATGTAAACCAGGGTCAATCTTGAGATCTTCTTATTCAGTAACTCTCTTCCCTTTGTGCCCTCAACCTGGAATTCTCCAATGGACATTGGGATTTGGATTGTGTTCGCCCCCACTCAGGTTTACCCCAGAAATATTTTACTTGTGTCTAGGTCTTTACAAAAAAAAGAAGATGGGTCTCAGCTTCTATAAAAACACTCAGGCTTAAAAAACATTAAATATTGGATGGGTTTTATTTAACCCAGTACCAAAAATTGAGGCAAGATTCATACCTAAACCTGTTAACAAGATATTTTCCTTTCCCTCTCCTGTCTTCCAGAGGTGAGAGATGGAATATTGTTCATGGCGGAGAGCAAAAACTGTGCTTGACTTAAGTACAGAGTATGTGAAAGGGAAATAATGTGTGATAAGCCTAGAAAACTAGATTGGAGGTAGACTGCAATAGATTTTAAATGTGAAACAGCAGTTTGTATTGATGATAAAGGCAACAAGGAGTCACTGAAGCCTGGGTAGGGGTGGGGGAGTGTTATTGTTAGATATGTGCTTTAGGAATGCCAACTTGACAGCCATGTGAAGATGGATTTTAGGAGGGAGAGTGAGGATGCAGGGTGATTAATTTAGAAGCTATAGCAATAGTCTAGAGGAGAACTGATGAAGCCTTAAATTGGAGTGGTGATCCTGTAAGTTGAAAGAAGGGGACTAACACAGGATGGTGTAGAAGTAGCATCAACAAGATTAAGCAATTGATTAGATATGAAAGAGTGAGTAGGACTGAAAAGTCAAGAACAACTCTGATGTTGGGTAACCTGAAGAATATTAGTACACATGGAAGAAATAGAGAAATAAGGAGGAGGAGAGGACTTAAGTGGGGAAATGAGTTTTATTTTGAATATGCTGAGTTTGAAATGCCTGTTGGACATCCAGGTAAGATGTCCAGCAGGCAAGTGGAGATACAAGACTGGAGCTCATGAAAGAGAAGAGGCCTAGATGTGTAGATGTGGATTTGGGAGGCATCTACATACAAATGGTAATAGAATCCATAACAGCTGGTGAGCTCACTGAGAGAGTACATAGAAGGAAGAGAATAAGGCCCAGGACAGAACACAATAGTGCACCCACACAGATTCATTAAAGTAGAAATCATATTGATAGTCTCAGCTCAGATCTCATGCCCCTGCTCTCTGCAATACTCTTCGCTTGAATTTGGATACTTGATGATAATCAAACAGGGAGACAACATAAGCACTCTTTTCAGTCTTAGTGAAGATGTTTGCATCCCAACATATCCCTGAATATCTACAGACCTAAAATTTGTGTGTGTGTGTGTGTGTATATACACACACACATACATACATACACATATATACATATATGTATGTATATACACATATATATGCATATATATCTTTATGTGTATGCATATGTGTATGTACATACATATATACATGTATAAGCACTATAAGAACACTAGAGAGAGCCACATACTGCACATAGCAAGCAGTTATACATATGTACACAATTGAAAGATCATGATATATTTCTACATAAACACACACATATTATATGTAGGTATACACATATACAATGTGTACACACTGAATTAGAGTGCTGATTTTATGATTTGAAAAAAGGGAACTGATATACAAGAAAAATGAAAGTAGAATAAACAAGATTAAGCAATGGATTAGATGTAGAAGAGTGAGTGAGAGTGGAACATTTGCACACACACACACGCACACTGTATCCAACAAAGGGTTTCACATATAGTAGATACTTAATAAAAATCTGTTTTCCAGACCCAGGGCAATATGTGCTAGGAGTAAGGTGTGGGCATGGCTAACATATTAAGGAACAGAGTTTCAAGCAACTGAGTTGCTAAAACAAATCATCATTTCACCTAGGTCATACTGGCCTGGGACCATTGCTGCAAACTCCTTCCAACTCCCACCTTTTGGATTTGGTTATTTCTTGAAATCTGGTTTGCTCTAGTATGACATTCCAGATCACCTTAATTCAGAATTGCCTTGACATCTTTTTCCCCCAGAGGACTTTCTCTTAAGTCCTGTAAAGGCCCCTCTTTCTCTTACTTAATTTTAATTTCTTATTCACTTTGTAGGGGGGAGATCCCACATTTGATGAGTAAATGAATGAATGACTAGAATATTCAGGTACATATATTACATATTAAAACTGTCTTTCAACCTGTAGCTGTAGTCATGATTTACAGTAACTGTTTTCCCACTGTGTTTATTTGCAGGCGAAGGTTAATTACTGAGGCAGTGTTTCTTCACCTTAAAGATGGCTTCACATAAGCTTATTCACCTACTTTGAGTTTGATAAAGACCTGCCTTATTAACTCAAAACTGTTTTCTTGCATCTTCTACTACCATTACTACTAAACAAAATCATAACAATGAGTATCAGTGAGTATTATTAGTATTTTCACATCATAGTGTCATGCTAAGAGCCCAGCCCTAAGAGGCAGAAGAATTGAGTTCTAGCTGATACTACTACCTACCAGTTGTGTTGCCTTGGGCAAGTCACTTCACATTTCTAGCTCTCCATGGCCTAATGGGAATAAGCTCCCTCAAGAAGTTGGACCCATGGTCCCTTAAAATTCCTTCTTGCTTTAAGAGCTATCCTAGTATGGATAATGCCATAGTTAATTACCAAATTTTATCCTCATTAGTATTTTATGATAATAGATTTTTTCATAGAGTCAAGAAGATTTATTATTATTCAATTTCTACAGATTCTGTGGCCCTGAGAAAGTGACTTAACTTCTCAGTCCCCTGGGTCATTCTCTTAGGCTATAAGCAATTCCATGAAGATTTGTATCAGTAGAGTTTCTTTACTGAGAGTTCCCTATTCCAGAGAAAAGGTAGATCTGTTCATTTTTTTTAACATAACATACTTATTTTCAAATTCTTTCCCCCAAAACCAAAATTTCCAGAAAATCTACCAATATCTCATTTTCATATTAACATCAGAAACTCAAATTTCATTCCTATAGTTCTTCCTTCTTTTTCTTTAAAAAACAAAACAGAACAAACCATTGTCAGAACAAGCTTGGTTCATCAGTCATTTCCCAAAGTAAATTCCTATTTCCTCACTTCCACTGGTACCATCTTTTAAATTATAAAAAATAATTTTAATAGCTATCTTCTGTTTTTGCATCATGTTCATTTCCCAATACATCTCTTCTCAATCCTTCCTTTTCTCAAAACTCAAATTAGCTTCCTAGCCAGTTCCCTTCCTACCTCCTTACAGGTTTGGACCAAAGGCTTTTGAATTTCTGTTTTCTGCCCCCAGAGAATCTTTCCCCTCCTAAATTATTACTCTTCATTCTTTCTCTTTCTGCTTTTCTATGTAATAATTTAATTTGATCTTTATATTTTATGTAAAAGATATTTACATAGATAAGCAAATATTAATAAGTAAATTATTGCATTTTAATTGGCTCTTGCCTATTCTTTCCCAAACTTAACTTCAACATTTCAATTCTTTAGTTATTTGATAATTATGTATTTCTAACTACAGAGATCAAAAGCCCTGCACACTTTAAATGGAGGTTTCATTCATTCTACAAAAAATTATTAAGTACTTCTTATGTTGTAGGTGCTAGGGCTGCAAAGACACACACAAAAAAAAGAATAGTCCCTGCCTCTAAGGAACTTTTATTTTCTTGGAGACACTCAACAAATAGACAAATAATTAAAAAGGGGATAACTTAAGGAGGGGCTAGCAACTGGAGGAAGGGGGAAACTCTTTACCCAGGAGACAGCACAAGAGATGGGCTTTGAATGAAGCTAAGGATTCACAACAGTAGAAATGGAGAGCATTCCAGATATGGTGAACAACCTTTGCAAAGGCATAGAGACTGGAGATGGAATGTTAAGTTCAGGGAGCAGTGAGTAGTCTAATTTTCCTGGAACATTGGTAGAAGGCAGTGACAAGAAAAAAATCTTTAAAGATTGACTAGGGCCACATTGGGGAAGACTTCAAAATGTCAAAAAGCCCGAAGAATTGCTGTGATCCAAAGATCCTTTACTTGGAGGACAACCTCCTGGTGAAAATCCTTTCTGAACTGAGTTCAACTGGTGCTTAGATGTCATAGTTTGCCACTGACCACACATAAAGCCTTCCCCAGCTTGGTTAGATATTCCATGACCTGGACTCCCTTAACATAGCCTCTAAGGACTCAGAATGACATCCACACCTATGATGAGGCTGAATCACAGAAGCTGAATCACTGAAATGTCTGTACTAAGAACAATAGAGATTATTTAATCTAGCCTCTTAGATAAGGAAATTGAGACTCAGAAAAGAAGGATGATTTACTTGCTCAAGGTTATCAGATATCAGAGGAGGAATTTGTAAAAGTTTCCTCTTCCTAGTCTTTGCCAAGGTGTTTTACAATGGTGTTTTATCCCCTCCCCCTAATTTCATTCTCTTGAGCTGGTTAATCTCTCCTATCCTAGAGCTTTATATTCACTTTCATTAGTGAATTCATTTCTTATATAAGATTTTCTGTGTGACTTCAGTTTTGCCCAAATCCTCCCATTTCTTCCCAGTGTGTTAAAGATCTTTCTAGTCTTCTTACCTAATCTATCAATGTCTATTTTATGGATATGCCTCTTCTTTGCTATTTCTCTGAGCATCACTGGCATCGCCTGCAAAATGGGGCTCATATGATCATATCCCAGAAGTGTTCTGGTTCAACTCCCATCACACTTTACAAATGAGGAATCTGAAGCCCAGAGAGCTTAAATGACTTGCCCAAAGTCACCCAAATGTTAAAGAAAAAGAAGTGTGTACTGTCAGTAAATAAAGATCCAGTACCTGTAATGAAGGCAATAGTATTAAAATCCAAACAAAGTAAATTGCTAACTAGAGGAGTGGTAGAAAAATTTTAATAAAAGAATGGAATCAACGAAAAACAGAATTCTCCGGCTCAAAGGAAAATTGTCAGACACAGCAGAAAGAATAGCAAAACAAGATATTACCTCACAGGGTTCTTAAGAGGAATTGATTTAGAAACCAAAAAGCATTACCTCCTACTTACTCCAGTGGATCTATGATCTCATTAGTGTGGGTACTCCCTCCAATAGTACAGATCACAACTGATTCTTTTTTTTTTTTAATTTTATTATAGTTTGCATCATTCATTTCCACAAGATCTTGAGTTACATATTTTCTCCCCCTCTTTCCCCCACCCACCACCCCAAAACAGCCATCCCAGTGTGCCCCCCTCCCCCAA
>JAQQSV010011967.1:0-12877 GCA_028646515.1 Pseudochirops corinnae
TTAGTAATTGTAAATCCAGATTAGTGACTGATTAAGTTAATGGTTGCCCCATGAGTAGAAGTTTAAGTATTCTATTGTGAATTGATTGAATGACTAATGATTGAGTTGCCCCATGAGTGGAAGTTTGAATATCCTATTGTTCCTCGTTCTGAATATTTTGGCCACTGTAGTGAAAACTGTGTGGCCATTTTCTGTGATAAGATGTAATGTTGTGAATATTATAATGTTTTGAATGTTTGTCTTGATTTGTAATGGAATAAACAGAGTGTTCACTATATTTTGTAATCTGAACTCTAAAAGCTGTTCACAGTAGCATTCCTGTGGGAATCTGCTGGTGCATGGCATTACAAAAGGCACCCAATAAGCTAAAGGAAAGATATAATTAAAACGGGAGAAATGGGGCCTTGGAAGATGATGACAAAATTAGAGAATGTGGCTAAGCATATCTCACTCCCCATGATCTCAAAATAGCAAGAAATGAACAAAAAAATTTAAAAAGTTTGGAAAAAAGAGCAGAGATTGATAACAAAAAAAGAGCAAACATTTAAAAAGAAGTCAATGAATAGATTCTATAGTACAAAAAATAGCTACATAAAAACCTGTAATGAAAGGAAAATTACTACAGTAGTGACTACAACACGCCATTCTGAAATAAGTGAACAACTTTAATAACCTCTAGAATGGCTCAGAAAAGAAATACAGTCATAAAATAGGATGGAAGTTCCAGCTCTTAATGAAGAAGTAAAAAAGATGAACAGGAAATTAGAAAATTAAATTGATGAAAAAATGTCTTCACAGAAAACTAATGCTTATAAAGGAGAACATGGGATTCGAAATTCAAAAATTCAACAGTAGAAAAAATTGATAGAACAATAAAAAGACAATAAATTTGAGATCTCAAAAAACAAAGGATATTGATAAAAAAAAAAGGCTATGTGGAAACAGTCTGAGAATTCCAGATTTTCCAGAAAAGAATGATGAAACAAAAAGTCTGAATACACTTTTTAAAAAACACGTAAAATAATTGTCTATAAGTAGTAAAAGCTGAAGGGATGGAATTGATACAAGCAATAGGTCACCTGCAAACCCAAAACTTAACTCACTAAGAAACATTGTTTTCAAGTTTTAAAATAATGTAATAGGCATTCTAGGGCAGTTAGGTAGCACAGTGGATAGAGCCCTGAACTTGGAATCAGAAAGGCCCATCTCCCTGAGTTCAAATCTTCTTTTAGACACTTATTAGCTGTGTGACCCTAGGCAAGTCACTTAGCACTGCTTGTCTAGGTTTTCTCATCTGTGAAATGAGCTGAAGAAGGAAATGGCAAATCTCTACAGGATCTTTGCCAAGAAAACCCCAAATGCGGTCATGAAGAGTAGGACACAAGTGAGAAATGACTGAACAAAAACAATAGATGTTTTTGAAGAAACTCTTCATTTACTAAATGAAAATAATTAGAATTGCTCAGACTATTTCTACATTGTGAGAAATCAAAGGAATAATTGGAATATGATATTCCAAAAGGGAAAGGAGACTGATTTATACCACTCAAATAATATAGTCTGAAAATCAAACTTAAACATTTACAAATGAAGATAAAATTTCACTGAAATAGAAGAATTTATTTCTTTTGTAGAAATTTTGTTCATTAGTAGAAACCAGAGGGAAACAGAGCATTTGCTACACAAACTCATCAAATAAATGAAACACAAAAAATATAAGTACAAATAGCAAGGAAAATACATCTTTTTGTACTTTTTAATGTTTTGTTATGTTTCTTTCATTGCATATATGTATGTGTGGCACACACACACACACACACACACACACACACACCAGTCTTAGAGAGGTTGCATGGTGTAATCAATAATGGGCTGGTCTAGGGTCACATTCTGCTCTCTACACTTCCTGGCTATGTGGGCAAGTAACTTAATCTCTCAGTGCTTCAAACAACTCTGTAAAACAAAAATTTGCAGAACAGTTACTGATCTGCATAAGTAGGAGTTTCCTTATTGACAGTTCCCTACAGTAAATCAAATCAATAAACATTTATTCAGTGCTTATTACTTGTGAGGCACTGGCTAAGCTCTGGTTATACAAATGCAAACAAAAAAAAGAGCCCTTACCCTCAAGAAACTTACATGTAAAGGGGAAAGACTACACATAAAATAAAGCTGACAAAGAGGGGAAGAAGGTATCCTGGAGGGACAATGATGAACAATGAAGTCAGAAGCTGGAGCTGAGGATATCAAGAGATGGAGTGAATGTTTTTCAACAAGACACATTCCTTACAGTGGACATTTTGGAGAAACGGATCAGTCATCAGAAAAATCTACAGGGGTGGAGTCATCTTCCAGAGTGAGAAAACTGCAGGGACAAGTGATCTTGCAAAGTGAGAAGACAGGGTGAGGGACTCTCCAACACTTTCATGGTGATTATGGCATCCTAGCACGTAGAAGGTTGGGGTGGTGGTGGTGGAATGAAACCAATAAATTTACAGGTCCAGATGCTGTTCCTCCTTACCCCCAACTATTCCACGTCTGTGATTTTTATTATGTATGGAACTTCTAGTGTGGAAATAACCCTTATCAATGCAGATTAGCAGCTATGATCTTTGAGATTTGTGTGCAGGCACTGAAATATTAACTGGCTTGCCCATATTCTCATAGTCAATATGTATAGGAGGTGGGTTTTGAATTAAGATTTTTCTATACTGGTTCTCTGTTTGCTATATCAGCCTGCTTCTAAAAATAAAAAAAAAATGCTTTAATGGCAAGACAAAGCTATTATTTTTCTTAACCTCTTATGTTCTTTGAAGGACCTTTGAGATAACAAAGAGAAGGCAAAATTCAAAGAAGATCAAAAGAATCAGGAAGAGAGAAGGTGAAAGAATAGAACTGATATTTTGTACGCTAGAATCCACTTCCTCTACAGATGATGATTTTGGGAGATTGAGAAAAAATGAAAAAGAGAGAAAAGAAGGAAGAAGTGAAAATGGATTATGCTGGACTGAGGTTTAAGAGGAATTGGCTCTTGAATTTTTCAGTTTCTTATACTGACTGGGGAAAGAGTAAGGACAAAGCATTGGGGGGGCTTAATCTAGGGGAAAGTAGGAAGTGGGTCCTGCCCCTGGAGGGACAATGCTTAGAGAAGCATGACACATTCTGTCAAAGATAGGAGCATCAAATGGGGTCTTCACAGGAGCTCTTTTCTTGGAGAAATAGACACTTTGAGAGACCTCTAGGTGGGTTCATATTTCTTAAATCTACCTCCTACCCCATCAGAGGGAAATTCTGTGTAAGGGGGAATGGATGCATGGGATTGGAAATTTCAAAGGGATGATATTTTGGTCTTTTGAATAAGTAAATGGTCAATGAAAGGTCCTGGAAATAAACTGTGAAATAAATCCACTGATTTTGGATACAGAACTCCTCATGCCACATCACATTCTCTCTTTCATGAACTAATGCAAGGGTGGGGAACCTGTGGCCTTGAGGCCACATGTGGCCCTCTAGGCCCTCAAGTGTGTCCTTTTGACTGCATCCAAACTTCATAGAACAAATCCTTTTATTAAGGATTTATTTATTTATTAAAGATTAATTATTAGTTGCTAATGCCTTGGGAAATGAAGTTCTTCAGAAGATTTTTCAGAAAATATGAATGTGTGTGTATGTGTGTGTGTGTGTGTGTGTGTGTGTGTGTGTGTGTGTGGTGTGAGAGGGATCCATAATCACATTTATAATTGTCTTTCAGAAGACCTACCTCGTATGAGGATATAAAGAGAATAAAGCATTTGTATGTTCCAAGACTGGAGATGAAAGATTGGATTCTGGAGTATCATAGAAGGACATAGAAATAAGGGATGGGATTAAGAAAATTCACATATCTTAGAAAGGGGCACCACAAATGAATGTTAGTCAAAATGGTTGTTGTCTTTCATTCTCAAAAAGGACCAAAATGACATCACTAGTTTGGAGTCAAGGTATAGTGTGTCTGACTGTAGCTGATCAGACCAGTATGAGCTCAGAAAGCTCTATCATAGGTCAGGTATAAATAGTCCTCATGAACATTTGGAGTGGAGATGCCTCTAAATATGCATATCTCTCATTTATTTTGAGTTATTGCAGTTCTGCTTTGCTCATAGAGCACAGCACCTTCTTTGGTGTGGGCACATTATGCTGGGTAGTCCTGTGCCAGTATCTCCCATGTCCCACAATCAATCCCAAAGTTCTTAAAAGAGATAGTGAGAGTGTCCTTGTGTCATTTCTTCTGACCACCATGTGAGTGCCTGCCTTGAGCTCTCTGTAAAATAGTCTTTTAGGAAAACATGCATTTGGCATTCAGACAATGTGGCTAGCCTATTGGAGTTATTGTGCTCTTTGGAGTGGAGTTTGAATTCTTGGCAGTTCAGTTTGAGAAGGGACCTCAGTGTCTGGTACTATATCTTGCCAAGAAATCTTCCTAAGATAATTCAAATGGAAATAATTCAATTTCCTGGCATGGAGCTAGTAGACTGTCCAGATTTCACAGGCATATAACAGTGGGGTCAGCAGAAAGGCTGGTAGGTAGTCTAATGCTTCTTTTCTCCCATGCTTTCCTTTGGAGTCTCTCAAACACTGAGCTAGTTCTGGCAGTGCATGCATCAACCTTCTCATCTATGTGTACTTCCCTGGAAAATATTCTGTCAAGGTAAGTAAACTGTGTCCTCAACATTCAAAATTTCTACTTGTGGATGGTGCAGTGTTGCTGGTGCTATGGTGGTTGGTGGAGAACCTTTGTTTTTTAGTGTTAATTGTTAGGCCAAAATTAGCACAAGCAGCAGAGAATTGATCCATACTTTGTTGCATCTCAGCCTCAGAGGCTGCATTGAGTGTACAATCATCTGTGAACAAAAAGTCATGCCCCTCACGTTAGTCTGGTTTGCAACCTTTTCAAGTTAAATAATTTATCTTCAGCATGGTAGCTGACCTTAATGCCATTTTCGTCCTTACTGAAGGCATCTGACAATACTTTTGAAAACATCATAGTAAAAAGCATAGAAGCAAGCACACAGCCCTGCTTTACTCCATTGGTAACTAGGAAAGTACAAGAGCATCATCCATTATCCAGAACCTGGGCAAGCATGCCATTGTGAAATTGATGTATAATACTGATGAACTTCTCCAGGCAACCAAATTTTGTCATGATCTTCCATCAGTGTTTATGACTGACAGTATCAAAGGCCTTGGTTAAATCAATAAACATTGTACATAGACCTTTGTTCTGCTCCTGCATTTCTTCTGGAGTTCTCAGGCAGCAAACACAGTATCAACTGTTCCTCCTCCCTTTTTGCATGGTCATCTACCTTTCAGGTGAAGGATCAGCTTCTTAAGGAAGACTCTGGCAAGAATCTTGCCAGTAATGACTAAGAGAAAGATATGCTGCTCATTCCTTCACCTGATCTCCTGATTGTCACGGGATAACCTATTTCTTTTTCTTTTATAGAGATGGACACCACTGAACTCCTGGGGAATAATTTCCTCTTGCTATACAACTCAGTAGATTTCAGTCAGCTTTTGTATGAGCAGTGGACCCCTGCCTTGTAAATCTCAGCTGGAATAGAATCAGCACCAGGCACTTCTCCACATGAGAGGAGCCTAATGGCATTCAAAACTTCTTCAGTTGGAAGTTTCTCTAGAGGAGGATTGACTTCAACCTGAGGTAAACAGTCAATGGCTTCAGAATTTGTTGATGATGGGCTGCTGAGAATACTATGGAAGCGTTCAACTCATCTCTCCAGGATCATGTCCTTATCAATAATCGGTGTGGATCCATCAGCACTGAGTAGTTGAGAAGCACCATATGTCTTTGGTCCATAAAATAGACTTTAGGGTATCATAAAAATGCTTTGGAGTGTTACTATCAGCATAAAATGGAATTTTTTTTTTCTGCCTTCTTACTAAGCCAAGGATCCCACAACTCTCTAGGTTTGGCTTGCACTTTACTTTCAATGGAATTAAATGCTGCCTTCTTGGAGATTAATGAACTATCCTGCTGGTAAATCCTATGGAGTTCTCATTTTTTTTTCAGTTTGCAACTTTTGAATTTCCCCATTATTTTTGTCAAACCAATCTTGATGTTTACAAGTGTACTGGCCCAGAAGGGTAAATGCAGTGCTGTCCATCACGCCTCTGAAAGCTGCCCACTTCTTCTCTCTTCCACTGTTGCCAGCCACATGTTGATTCAGTTTTTGCTCCAAGTTAGCAATGAACTGTTGTTGCCCAGAAAAGCTGTTGACATTGTCTTCTGTTAGTTGTCTTGCCTTGGGGCTATTGCTTTTGTTGAACACAAATGTTTAGCTTAGAGAGAATAAGTCTATGATTGGTCCGGCATTCTGCACTACACATTGCCTTCATCACTCTCACATCCTGTCTGTCTCTTCTTACAAAGATACAGTCTATTAAATGCCAACATTTACTGCAAGGGTGTATCCACGATGTTTTACTGCATTTAGGAAAGCAGAAGACAATGTTGGCGATGAGGTTATGAGATACTCGAGTCTTCAGTAGTAAGTGACTGTTGCTGTTGCTATTTCTGACTCCATCATTCCCAAGGACTCCCTGCCATGTTTGATAGTCTGTGCTTCTGCTGGTGTTAAAGTAATCCAGATTTAACAGGTTTGTCTTCTTTTAGCACATTGATGATGAGTGTCTCCAAGTCTTCATAAAATGAAGATGAGATAAAAAATGATGTCATCAGGGTTCATCATGCTGGGAGTAAATAGAATGATGATGGTAACATGATGCTTTCCTGCAAGTGGCAATTGCATTGTCATAAACCTGCTACTTTGTCATTTGCCTGTTGCCACAGGACTTTGAGGTACATAAAAATGGTAAAATAGTATGGTACAAGTCTTTTGACTTGTGTAAAAATTGGGTTTAAGTGAGGCAGATTTGTGCAAAGTTACAGGCCTCACTGTCTCCTCCAGAGTCATCAGAGTCCAGTGGCAGGACAAAAGTCAGACAACTGGCATTGGCCCAGGATGCAGTCGATGATGTTGGCATCTTTGTCATCTGACCAAACTTTAAGTATTCCACAGTGCCTGCTTCAGCCACTTTATGGCTGAATTTTTCCCATCCCCCCATTTGACAAGGGGATAGCTTTGCATGCTTGGGGTAGACACCTCTCTAACTTGCTGACAGGTTTGAGCTCCTGTGGTTACCCTCAATCTGGTTTAACCTGTCTGCTGAGAAAGTTTACCCAGGATGTGGCCACTGCAATGCCACAGCTTCTTGGAGCCACAGGTGAGAGTTGAGTGACAGGCAACCAAAAATGGATGAACAGCTCTGAAAAGGGATCAGCAAGCCCATATACCTGAGGTGCTAATCTTCCTTGAACATCCATATGCCCTATGTCTGTATATATATGACAAAGGTCAATGACAGAAACAAGGTCCCAAACATATGTTAAAATATGTTGATAACAGCCTTCTTTGTGGTAGTAAAAACCTCAAAATAAAATGTGCACCCATAAATTGGGGAAAAGCTAAACAAATTGTAATATATTCATTAACAAAATGTTATTGTATCATAACAAAATAACATCAACATCAATAATATCAGAAAAACTTGGGGTGATTTTTATGAACTAACTCAGAACAAAAGCAAGCAAAATCAACAGAATAACTTGCAAAATGTCCACAACACTAAAAGACATCAGAACTCAGCTCAATGCATGGACTAGTTATGACTCCAGACGCCTAGTAGGGATCATACCTCTTTCTTTTTGGTGGAGATATTGAGAACTGCAGAACAGAATGAGGTTTATGCTGTCAGGAATAGTCAACATGTTTGTTATTACCTAATTCTACTTCTTTATTACGAGGGAGGAATCTACTGGAAAGGTGTTGGTGAAATAAAGTAGAATTTTTTTTGAAGCATCAATAAAACATTTTTAAAGAAGACTGCATGGCATTCAGTGCATAAGATTTCATAATGATTTGTCGTTGTCTAAAATGCTTTTAAGCCCAATGTACTTTCCTTGTTTATCTCTTTTGACCTTATCATTTTTGTTGTTGCCTTATCTGAAATCGTGACTGCAACTTCTGATTTTTGAAATGACCTAAAACACAATACATTTCATTCTAGTATGTCATTTTCTCCTTCTATGTGTCTCTGTTTTAAATGTGTTTCTAGTATGCAGCAAATTGTGTTCCATTTTCTTAGCCATTTTATCATTCTTTTATTTTCTTGAAAAGTTTAACCCATTCCTAATCAGGATTATAAATATTAGGTTTACATTTTCTCCATTAAGTCCTATTATATAATTTCACTTCATCTTTTAAATTCACAATTAAAGCCAGTAGTTTGTTTTGCTTATATTAATTTATCCTCATTTTCACTCACAGACAACTCCTCTGCTTCATTGCCCTGACCAATTCCAAATTCCTTGAACATATTTTGATTGTTCTCTTTCTTCCTCTTCCACTGCCCCCTCACTCTCCCTCTGCCTCTACTCCTCCCTCCCTCCCTCTATCATTCCTCTTTCTTCCCACATTTCCTCTCTCTCCCTATCCCCCTCTATCTTGCCCCCTTCCAACTCTTCATCTTCCCTCTCCACACACATACACACAACTAAACATATATGCACCCTCCTTTCTTTTTTTTAATCCTTCCTTTTTCCAACCAAGACAAGTGACCAAGTCCAAAATCTTCAGCCCTCCTTCTGCCATCTCCTTTCTTATTCTAACACTTTTTTTTCTGACACTGAGGTGTAGGGGCTTTCAGTAAAGACCAGTACCTCTGCTGTGAGGGCTGCTGAGCCCTTTTCAGGGCTGCTTTCTACTGCATCCCAAGCCATCAACATTTTCTATGATGCAAATATGGTCCTAATACTCAAGCCACGGAAAGACAAAGCAAATAGAGAGAATGGATCAACATCACCAATTAATGTAAAATGTCAAATATGATTTTAGCTAACAGACTATGCCAACATAGAAAAATTATTCATTATGATCAAGTTGGATTTATGCAGCAATATAAGGATTGTTTAACATTAGAAAAGTAATTAGTTTAATTAGTTGTATAAAAATGAGAAAACAACCCATAAATATATCAATAGAATTACATCAATAGAAAGTGGACAAAAATATGGTATCCATTTATCTAAAAAAACTCTAAAAACATAGTCAGATGTATCATTTCAAAATGAGATCATTTATATTTCTTGATACCAGAGAAATGCTGGAATTTTTCCTAGTAAGTTCAGGATATGCAAAGCAAAGATATGCCCTTTCCCTACTATTATTGACATAGAGCTATAATTACTGTTTATAACTTTAAGACAACAGAATGAAATGAAAAGAATAAACTTGGGTAAATAGAAGGCAACATTGCTTTCCATTTATGCATGGTATGATAATTTACTTAGAACCCCCAGACAAAAAAATGAAGAAAAGTAAACACATGTACAACAAGCTTTTCTGTAAGGTTCTAAAAAACTGATAGAAAGATAAATTATATTCAAAACAACCAAAATGGCATATATTATCTTAGAAGTAATCTACCTAGAATCAAAAAGAATTTTTACCTACACAACTACAAAATACTCTTTACAGAAATGAAGAATACTTATGTAGCTAGAAAAATAGTCAATATTCATGTCTGGCCTATGCCAATCTAATAAAAATTGATTATATTACCTAATTAACTTAAAGATTGAGTGCTATACTAATCAAAGGAATTAAAACTTAGAAAAAATGTCAAAATTCATTTAGAGAAATCAAGAATTTCAAAGAAAATAATAATAAGGTGGGCATCTCAAACTATATTATAAACTGTAATTATCAAAAAATTAACCAGTGAAACAAACTAAATTATTAAGCCCTAGAAACAAATGAGTAAAGTAACCTACAGTGATAAAATCATAGATACTCATAACAGGCGAAGGGAGTGTGTAGAGAACATAGAGGGAGGAAGACAAATTTTGGACCAAGAAGAATGATCTATATGATCTTGAACTATATGTCTGACTAGGATTAATGAAGGAAGGCAGAAGAATAATATAGAAAAAGATAACTGGTTGTACCCCAGGGCACTGACCACTACCTACACCAGTTGAAGGAATACTTGATACTGTCTTTCATTGTTCCAGGATTGTCTAGTAAATCTGGATTTCTCAACTGGCTTGTGGGACTCCATCAGAACATGGCAAAGACCTAATTCTTGTGTTACAGAGAACCCAGACTTTTCCGGGAAGCTTTTACTCCAGCTCCTTTCACGTATGGACAATCTCTACAATAGCTGCTCTAATAATACTCCAATAATACCACCATTCCCTTCACACCATCCTTTTTTCCTCTCTCATTTTTATAGTCACTTTGTAACTTTAGGTTTTCAGTCAGCTTTTCAAAGAGATTTTGTTCGATTTAACTCTCAAAAAGTTAAACCTGTAATTGAATGATATTCTACATTCAGTTCCTATTCTGAGTTTTCCCCCTCTGCCATATGGCAGCCAAGTTGTCATTGTCTCTGGGCTCTGCACAGGCACCTGTGGTTTCTTTGGTGTGAGAACTCTCAAAATGGATACAAATCACACCTCTATGACTTAGAATATGGTTCTTAAGCTTTTCTGTGGCCAAAAAATTAATCACTCTGTGGCTAATCACGTAATGAGTCTCATTAAACTGAGCTAGGTTGTTACTTGGTTATGGTCTGTTGTGGAGCCCATAGTCAACCCAGCTTTGTAGGACCTCCTCAAGCTTTTATTCTGCTTTTTCCATGTGAAAATTAAGAATCTTTTCCCATTCCACAATGAGGCATGGATCATGGTTTTGGCTCTCTGCTCTCTGTTTGCTTCCCTCCCCCACCAATTTTCACCATGATGTATCCCTAAAGGATATATAGGAGCTCCCTATAGATGTACTGCGGCCCATTTAAAATTTTCAAATGTATTTCTCCCCCTTCACCCAAAAAGAAAATAATGAGAGAGGAGTGCTATCAAATATAGGGAATGCATGTTTGGTAACAATTTGCCATATCCTTTTGATACATTTAGATTCAAAGATCATGTCTCATCCCTGAAGAACACTTCTTCCTCCCACCCCTCTGCCTGTGTCCCCTGACATACACACAAGGTTGACTTAGCCGCATTTACCAGTCTTCCAAAAATCCAACAAAAAATCCATGTAAGGGGAAAGGGCCACTTTTTGATTGCACAAATGGATAAATTCTGGAAGGCTCTTAATTTATGCTAAATACTCTTCCCTTGTCCTGAGCCAACAGGAGTCTCCTTGCCAACATGTGCTTTCATGCAAACACATTTGTTAATGTCACTTATTCTTATGCAAAATTTTTCATGGATACCCCATGTGAGCTTTACCAACACAAAGACAAATGTGAACCAGTGATTCATAGAACGTTGCTCCCAATGCTTTCCCTCTCATCTTCTCTGATGGTGAATATGAATATGATATGAATTTCTATGATCGTGGAAGAAGATTCAAAGTCTTTATTCTCACCATACTTAGCTTAAAAAGTAACCTGGTAAATTCTTCCAAAGTGGAGCTGTTCCCAAATCATTCCTAAGAGAGGGCAGGTCAGAAGACCTCTTTGGCAATCGGTCACCAAGGAGTCAACTGAATGCTTCCATAGCTCATTGTTAATCTAGTCTGCTAAACAAATAATGAAATGACTAGTATAGTTATTTTAACCTTCTTGACAATTCAATTCAACAAGAACCTATTAATAACCAAATTGATAAAGCAGGCAGCACCAAATAATGACTCAGTAGTTGGCATTACAACAGAATGTGTTGACCTTTATTGGTTCAGTTTGGTTGAGTGACATAGACAACCTAAATGAAACTATATAGTCCTCTGGATCCAGACATTTGGTTTCATCTTTCAATAAGCTGTCCTAAGCTGGTCCTCTGGTTCACTATGGCAGTCCATAAAATCCCCTTCTAAGAAAACTAATGGACAAAGCTAGGTTGCTTCAGTCTATGGATGAATGCCAAAAAGCATATTGAATATTCAGAATAGAAATCCGATGCAGAAGTGGCATGCAGGTGTAAATATTGCTCAGGGTTTCCAGGGCCTAAAGCGTATACAAACCCATGAAACAGGCAAACATTGTGAATTATTTATGACAAAGAGTTTAAGTTCATAGCTCATTAACAATAATTACAGATTAAAATAATTGCTAAACAATGGCCCATAAATATTTGTAGTTTTATGTGCTAAAAAAAGATTAAATCTTGCCAACTTTCTCTCCATGACTACTACAAGCTCGGCAATCATTGATAGGTTATAGGAGTTTGAGTCAGAGATTATGCATCCTTGGGTTCATATGAAGAACTAATCTCAGGTCTTTGGGGTCAGAGAGTTGTGCACTAGAACAGGAGTCTGACAGAAATCATACAATTTACTTATACAGATAGAGAAGAAGGAGCATAAAGTCATCGGATTTAGAGATGGATGGTAGCTTGGTTGGTGCTGGAGATAGAGTGATGAACTTAGAGTTAGGAAGAACCGAATTCAGTCTCAGTCACTTACTAGCTGTGTGTCCCTGGGCAAGGCACCTGACCTCTGGCTGCCTCAGTTTCATCAACTGTAAACTGTAATACCTGTGTCCCAGGCTTGCTGTAAAGATGAAATGAGGTAATAGTTGCAAAGTACTTAGCTTAGTGCCTGGTACAGGGTAGGCACTTCATAAGTGCATGTTTCCTTCCTTCCTTCCTTCCTTCCTTCCTTCCTTCCTTCCTTCCTTCCTTCCTCCCTTCCTTCCTCCCTCTCTCCCTTTCTCCCTCCCTCCCTTCCTCCCTCCCTTCCTCCTTCCCTCCCTCCCTTCCTCCCTCCCTTCCTCCTTCCCTACCTCCCTTCCTCCCTTCCTTCCCACCTCT
>JAQQSV010011968.1:0-12877 GCA_028646515.1 Pseudochirops corinnae
TATTATTGATTTATTGTACATATATGTTTTTCTTATGTACTACTTAAAAAGTACAATTATGCTTCGGTTTTGGGAATTTTTGCCAGTAGAAAATGCTTATTTTTAAATGAAGTTCAGGAAATATATTTGATAGGTTGAAAGGTGTATAATGCCTTTCTGACATAATGCCCTATCTAACATTTTTTTCCATCCCTTTCTGCTAATTCTTTAATAGAAGTTTGTTGAGAAATTGGGTTTGTATAAATTAACTGATTATAACCTCGACAAAGGTACTGCTTGTTACAAACATTGGTCAAAATATCACCTTGTAATATTTTTACTTCTAAAGGAAGATACTCAAGACTAGTTTTTTACTTAGAAGGCTCTATCATGAAAAGAATTGTAGTGAGGTAGCAAAGGCCTAAATTCTACCATGAGCCAGTGTGATCTAGAGCAAGTTCCTTTTCCTCCTTGATCCGTGTTTTCCTCCTCTGTGAAAATGAGAGAGTTGGAAAAGATGGTCTTTAAGGTCTGTTTCAGTTTAATGCAATAGGCTGATGTAGGGGTGTCTTTTGAGTCATGAGGGCAGCAAGCGCATATGCAGCAATCTTAAAGAATAGGAAAAGATCAGGAAATAATAAATAATCCACTTTAACTAGAAAATAAAATATGTGAAAAATAATAGTAAGTAAGGCTTTGAAGGTAACTCAAATTCAGATTTGTAAGGAGTCTTTGAATGGCAAGCTAAGGAATTTTAGTGTCCCTAATTGTGTTAAAAAAACATATCTTGTTAGATCCTTTCCAGGTGATTCTTGCTATCATTTCTCTGATAATGGATATTTTATTATTTATAAGCAAATAGCTGATTATAACTTTGACTCTATTCTTAATATATCTTATTAGGTCTGTTATATCATAATTTCTTTTTTTTTCTAGTTTCCTATGTTACTAAGCAGGTTACAACTGTTAACCATATATTAATCATCTGCTGGGTGATAGGTGTTATGTTAGGCACCAGGAATACAAAGACAAAAATGAAATCATCCCTGCCCTCAAGGAACTTAGATTCTTTGGGAAAGATATGATATGTACACATTTATACAAAATAAATACAAGATAGTGGGAGAGGAGAGACAGGACTAATAAAGCTCTGGTAACCAAGAGCAGTTGGAGAATGTCTTATAAGTTTTAGTGTTTGAATTGAGTTTTCAAGAAATTAGGGATTCTAAGAGGCCGGTTGAGTAGAACACATTGCAGTTATGGAGTGTAGGTAAAGGAATAAGATAAGTGTCATCTGTGAGAAATAGCAATAATACCAATTTGGCTGGTTTGAAGGGTAACACAAAGTAAAGAAATGTATAATAAAACTTGAAAGGGTAAAAAACTGGAAAGTGCTTTTTTAGTAATTTTCTTTGCGTGAAATTACTCATATATAAATCAAACTATTGTTTGCTATTACAATAAAATTGGTTGATTTATTTTGTGAAAACCATAGACTTATATAACTATGAATTTCTGATTTGGAGAACAGAAAGGAAGCCATTCACCTAGAACAGAGAGTGTGTGTTGGGGGGCAGTGGGGCATATTAGGGTGATTTGAAATAAGCCCAGAAAGGCTATTTCCAGATTATAGCAGGATTTAAATGCTAAACTCACATTTTGTTTTTTATCCTGAGGCAATCGAGCTCTGCTGGAGGTTCTTAAGTAGTGAGATAGTTAGATTTGTGTTTTAGGAATACTTTTTGGTGAGTGTATGAAAATATATTGAAGAGAGGAAAGCCTAGAAGATAGAAGTCCATACTTAGGAGGGAGGATTGAAATAATCCATATAAGAAGTGATGGCCTGAATTAGGGTGGTGACTGAGTGAGTGTAAGAAGGGAACAGATGCAAAATAGGTTTTGTAAGTGGAATCAACAGGTCATAGCAACTGATTAAAGTGATCCCAAGTTTATAAGAGAGAAATTTGGAGGAGTGTGATTAAGGAAAAGTACAATCAGTTCTATTTTGAATATGTCAAGTTTGAAGTTCTTGTTCTGTGAACATCAGTTGGAAATGCTCACCAGGCAAGTTATGAATTAAAAATGGAACTTGGGAGGACTGGGGTTGGAGTTCTATCTAGAAGTCAGCTGTAAAGTAGGATAATTGTACATTGATGCACTAGGAATTGCTGAAACTTCTTAGGAAAGGGAGTAAGTACATGGTCAGATCCTGCCCTTTAGAAATACCTCCTTGGCAACTGTGTGGAATATTAATTGAAGAGATGAAAGACTTAAGTGGAACCATTTTGGAGCTTAGGGTCTTAAAAAGTTTTACAAGTAAAGGTAATGAGGTGAACTAAAGTGGTTGTGACCATCTGAGTAGAGAAAAGGGGATGGATGCGAGATGTTGAATAGAATCAACACGACTTGGCAGCTTTGTGTTGGATGAAAGAAGAGACAAAGATAACTCAGAAGTTTTGAGCTCATGTAACTAGAAAGATGGCCTTACTTAACAGAAATAGGGGAAATTAATAAGGGAGATGGTTTGGAGATAAGTTTGAAATGCCTATAAGAAAGCAATAGGTAGTTGGTGATATTTATTGATGTAAGGACCAAGCTCAGGACAGAAGTAGTGTGGAAATCTAGACTGGGGAAACATTTTTTTAGAGAGACTTGAGCCCATGGGAAATGAGCTCTCTGTGAAAGGGTTTACATATTAGAAAAGGATATGGAAAATGACTCAACAAAAAACTTGTTTTTCATTTGAAAAAAACTTAGGGAAGAGAATGTTTGGGAATGGGGTGTCAGAAGGCATGAGAACTAAGAAGAGACCATCAGATTTCGTCATTAAATGTTTGTCGGTTACCTTGGAAAGAGAACAGGTTTTAAAATGAGTAGAGGTTTGCAAAAGGTTGAGAAATGAGTTGGGGGAAAAGAAGTAGAGACAAGTGTAGGTCTATTTTTTTGTTTGTTTGTTGTGAATGGGAGAAATATAATATAGCCTGAGGGGATGGTAGTTCAAAGTGAAGGGTTTTTTTTTAAGAAGTTCCAGAGGACCTGGAAATGTTTGTAGAGAGCAGGAAAGAAGCCAGTAGGTAAATAGGGAGACGTTATCTATTGGAGAGAGATGGGGAGATGAATGAACTCTATGTGGAAGACATAGGACATTATAGAATCAAAGAAAAAATGGGATGGGGCTTGCTTTGGCAAAAAGGACCAGCTTTTAGCCTAGAGCAAAGGTGAATCGGAGAGTGATGTTGGGAGATTTTGAGGTATACAGTAGAAGAGGGAACTCAGAGGATGACCTCTTTTCTTAGGTCAGGCCCACTGATGAGACAGAAGGTTGGGGGTGGTATTTCTAGAAACTTAAAGAATGCTTGAAATAGCCATTGTGGAGAATGCACTAGAACACTAATTACTGAAGGATAGAAAGATTTCAGTGCAACAGTAAGGGCTCAGTTGTGATTAACACATTTTAGTAGACCCAGTCCACAGGGTTCGATTTCCTGTTATCTGCATATAGAAAGGTGGCAAAGAGCTTGAGAGTAAAAGATCCTTTGTGGTAGAACTGGTTAGCTATAGTCAAGATTGTTTATGGTGAGGAGTGCGGCCAGAGTAATGGCTAGGATGGTGACCTGGGAGCTATGGTTAGGTAAAGGAGTGTCCTGCACAGAGTAGCATAGTTATGAGTAATGGTGAGAACACATATATCATCCTTTATAGTCTTCTACAAGTACAGTATAAGGATGGGACTAGGTTAGAAAGCTAGACTATGAACTTATTAGCATCAGTTCCTTTGGGGTGAGGTGGGTCAGGGAGGGTGGCACTATATGACCTGAAACTGCTAGATAAATGCTGTTAGGATCTGAATAGGTTGATAATTCTCTTTAAGTTTATTTAGTCTATTCTTTGCACTATAGACATGCAGTATATCACTAGACCCTTATTGAAAACCTTTCCAACTTGGTATGACTTGCCAGAATCTTTTGTTCTATCTGCATAATTTTTGAGAACGCAGGGTCAGTTACATACCATGATGAGGCAATTGAGTAGGATCATAGAAGTTAGAAATGGAAGGGAATTTATGGATCCTTACAGTTGAATCTCTTTCAAAGATAAGGAAACCCAGGTCCAGATGGAGTGACCTCCCCACAGTTACAAAGGAAGTGTAATGCAGAGTCAGAGCTCATATTGAGAGCTTTTTACTTTAAGGCCATCATGCTTTCTGTGATTTTACACAGAATTTTAGTGGTGGATAATTAGATGGCAATCAATGATTGAACAAAATACAACTTGCCCTACCTTTCCTTACTATTTATTTTGGTCTCCATGGGAGTCTATTTCTGGGGTATTCAGTGCTTTTGCTCTGTTTCAATTTAGTGATGTGGAAAACGGCAAAAGAAGTCATAGATGAATAGGAATTGACATTAACAAATGTGGATGTGTCCAGCAGAACTTATTTAGTACTAATAATTTCAAAAACTATATATAAGCTATACCTTAGAATTTTTAGAATTTTTTGCGTTTTCAGAATCTTTTAAATGCATGAGTGGGGCAGGTGCTATGATCATTTTGAGGTCAATTTTTGGTTTAAGATATTTTTAAAAATTTACTGTGGTAATTTGCACATCTGAAAATTTTTAAAGAAATTATAAACAGACGTTTTCAACTGAAACAGTAAAGAAAGTGTTCATAATGCATACCTCAGGCAACTTATGGATTGATATTTTTTTAATTAGAAAAATTGCATCATTCAGTTAGGATTTAGGAAATGTCAATATTTTGTTAAGTAGCCTTTTTAAATATAAATTTTTAATGATTCAAAAATTGTTTTCATTTTCTTTTTTATCTTATTACCATTTTTTTCTCTAAGATAAAACAGTTGTCTGTGGCACACCATGTTAACTTTTTTGTACCTTTGTCTCACATATTTAGTTCGTTTTGAATACTTAGTAAATGTAAATAGATGATTTCATCATTAGTGTTTTCAGAACACTTAGCTGACATAAATTGGTAATGTTTTCTTTAGAGATATGCTTTTGTCCTAAAACCAGTATACCTTAGGCCAAAAGTGTTGTTATGGAAACCCTACTCTCCTCAGAGTTTACAAATTATGTACAAATGTGAGTCAGGAATTTATTCACTGACATTTATAGTAATAAATTGGACAACTTTTTCTTCAGATGCTCTGGGTTGCTTTGTGTTTATGGAGCTTCTCCCCACCAGTAAAATGTTGTATTTTCATTCCCTTTTCCATTAACTATAATAAAATGTTTTACTGAATGCTTGTTGAGTATCCCAAACTATATTGAAGTTTGTGAAAGTGAGTGCTAGATCTCATCTTCAAAGTTATATTTTGCACCTCATTAAGACTATTAAAAAGAGACTGTTATTTTATTATTAAGGTGTCAAAATGTATTAATGGAGCTGTTGTGAAAATATGTGAAGGGTCTACTTGGGACCTTTTTAGTCGGGCTAATTTCATGGGGGTTTGATATATGTATGCACGAGTGTGCTTTTTAAATGATTGCTAAATCTTCATTTGAAGTTTTAACAAATGGGGGAAACTGTAATATCAAGTTGTTAGATTGGATTTCATCAGGAAAGTTGGACATTATTCTCTTGTATTGTTACTTTTACACAAGATGGAATGATAAAAAAGCATGGCTCGTGATTCTTTTGAGTGAATGAAGCCAGGAAAATGAGAGGCCAAGGGTTTTTATTTCAAAGTTTGTTTTGGTGATGGCATTAAATACGTACCAGGTAATGAAATCCAATTACTATATTAAATTTCATCACTTGTTTTTTAGGTATTCCAATAACTGTACCACCTCCAGGTAAAACCTTTTTTCATGTTTTCTACATCATTGTTAATAAACATGAAATTTCACGCATGTAGTTACAGGAGGGACAGTGGTGATGTGGTTAGCATATGGAATAGGCTGTTGAGATTTCAAGGTCCTATTTTCAGCTCTGCCTTTGCTTCATTCCAGTCCTGATTCAGAAGACTACATTTAGTTTTCTCTTACCACTTGTCTTACCCATTGATATAGCAACAACCATTCTATAGGTGAAAGGAATCTGCTAAAATCATCACCAAACTAATTCATAGAAATCTTGAAGGAACAGGTTACTAGGAAATAAATACTATGGTTCTATTAAGAACAAGTCTTCTCAGACTAACAATTTTCTTCTGTAATAAAGTGACTGACTTGGTAAACCTGAAGAAATAGATGTAATCTTATCTTTACCTTACTATGGATTCTTATTTTTATCCCACTGGCATATTCATCTATATACTGGGATAATATGGTCTCAACCACACAACTATTGGATGGGTATTCAACTGGTTGGATAGTTGTATTCACAGTGACTATCAGTTGATCAGTGTTGGAAGAATATGATATACAGGGTTTGGTCTTTGACCCAGAGTTGGTGGTGGTCTTTTTTCTTTTTTCAAAAAAATTTTCATCAGTGGCCTTGATAATGGGAGCAGTGAGCTTGTTTGTTAAGTTTATTTAAAAGTCAAGAGGAGTGGAACATATGGGAGAATAAGCAGTACTTTGAAGGATGGAACTAAATTTCAAATTTACCTTGATAAATGGAAGAATCAATAACAGACTGAGAACGAAGTTTAGTAAGAGTAAGTGCCAAATATTACACAGGTATATGCATAGAGAATGACTGACTATGTATGAGTATGGCAGAATATTTATCATAGTGGATAACAAGGAATACATACATCATTGGTGTGTCATGGTAGTTTTTAAAAGCATATCAAAACATATAAATAAAAATTATGAATTCCATTATATTCAGCATTTTGCAAACCCCTTACTTTATTAATTATGGATCCCCAAACTGAGATGGAGTAAAAAAGGCATGGTGACTTGTGAAAATTTGGAAAGCCACAAAAAAATGTTTAAATTAGTCCTTCAAAGAAAGGTTAAAAGGACTGAGATCTCTTAACCTGTAACAGAAGGGTAAGGAGAGCCTTAATAATAATCTTCACATATATGAAGGGTAATTAGAGAGAAAACAACTGCCTTTACCCCGTCTTCATTAAGGATAGTCTAACAGGAAGTGATCTAAAACTAACATGAAGAATTTAATTAATATATAACATTTTCTAACAATGGGGTTTGTTAAAATTGGGATGGATTTCTATATAGAAAGTTAAGGAACCTCATTTTTAGGAAGTCTTTAAAAAGTTTTCTTTCTATGAAATGGTGTAATATACTTCTGTCAGAAATTGGGAATTTAGACTAGTTGAGCACTCAAGGCCCATTTAGTCTTGTGATTTTTAAGTATTTCATTTAGGGATTGTAAATAACTGAGATTAAAGCTATTCCATGAGGAGTACATAATGGTGTAGATTTCTTTATAAACTAAAATAAAAGCTACACTAAGTGCTTTGCTTTTTTTTTTTTTAATAGTTCCTTGGGAATGTGCTATCAGCTTTAAGTGCTTTAGATCTTTGCTGGTAATATATTTATAAACTAAGACTTAAAGTAAATTCTGACATATCTAAGCTTATTTTTTAAAGTGGTAAATACTTCTTTGCTTATGTTTTATCTAAAATATTAGAACAATGATAGATGTCTGGTGTAAAATAGAGTTTTTTATGTTTTATATATGGAAAAGGTAAGGCATTGAAATTGACTTTGTCAGACTAATAAAATGGGCTATGTGTGGTGCTGAAAATAAGACCGGGTCTCCTGACTCCCTATTAGTGCTTTATGTTCTAGACAAGACAACTTTATAAAATATTAGAGGTGCCATTTTTTTTTTAAAATTCAGAGGTTCTTTTGCTGTCCAGTACAGACAATAGAAGAATATTTGTTTCCAGAAAAATTGAGTAATATTCAATAAATTGATTTTAACTCCTTCCATTATATGTGGACACCTAATTAATTAAATTTTTTTTATTTTATGATTGAATACAGGTTTTCCTCCTCCCCCAGGAGCTCCTCCTCCATCTCTTATACCAACAATAGAAAGGTAATGCAGAATGGATGGTATAAACTACTAGTTGATGACTGGTGACCATTGGTAGATTGGGATTTTTAGTAAAACCTTTTTGTATTTTGGAAATAAATTTTTAAATATATTATCTTACTTAAAATATTAGTTTGCTTTATACACAAATATTTAGCAATAAGTTTGATACATTTACTTGAATGAGCAGACCTATAATCACACATCAGATTTATCCCAGAAAGCACAAGGGATATTATTGTTATTAAAATATAACATATAATAATTTCTTGTTGAATTTGACAAGTACACTATTATGGTTTTCTCAGTTCCTGATTTAATACTATTATTATTACTGTAATCTATGCCTAGTGGGAGTGTGGAGGAAGCATTAGCATAGACTGAACCATGAGAAAGGTACTGGCCTAGTTTGTAGCTACTATCCTACACCTTACAAAAAGAGAGACTTATCAGGGAAAAGCAAGCATAAATGGAAATGCTACTATTCTATCCTACCTGTCTATTGATTCCTTAATAAGAAATGGGTCTCTCAACTATTCCCTGAAGCAGAAGCTAGATAATGAGAAATTTTCTGGAGGGAATGAGTACTCTTAGTTTGGAAAGATTTTAGAACTAAAGCAGCATGGTGCATAACTGAGTTGAGTGGGCCCTAGTTATAATTTCCTACAGCAATATGGTAACTGGATGCCAAGGAACCTAATGTTAAGAAACAGATCTAAATCCGGTGGCAAAATTGTATAACCAATTTGTTTAAGTCCTGTTGAGCAAAAACTATACCTCTGTGGACTATAATGAATTAGATATATTTTCATACTTAATCACCAATTAAGAACCATTTAATCGACTTTGCTAAAAAACAGAAAACTTTTGCTTTATGCCTATTAAGGATAAATACTTGCATAATACAGTTTTTATTAACCTGTCCTTCAGCTGCCAATTTTTAAGTCAGTAAAGGAGAATCTAGTTTATCGCACTAATATATATCATTGTAAGTTGTAGGTTGGGGACAGTAGGGGACGAGAGATAAGAGGTTAGTGCTAGTTTTTAATTATTAGACCTTTATTTTCAAGTACTCAGAACCGAAGACTAGCTGCTTTCATGATCTGTGCTGGTGGATATGCTAATTTGGTGTGATAGAATGATGTGCTAAAGGATTTTTTTGCCCCTAAATGATAACTCTTTCAAATAAAATATGTTTCTGAGAAAAGAATATGACTTATGGAAAACGCAGAGTAAAATATGAGGCCTGGGGGAAAACATTATAAATTAGAACTCTCAATTATGAATGTATAAATAAACATTTTTTTATTTGTTGGAAGAAATATTTTCCTAGTTAGGAGATTCCCCCTTAGCAAGGCATTTTAGGGTAGTGGATAGATAACATGTTGGATTTGGAATCAGAAAGACCTGAGTTCAAATCCAGCCCCTGACACTTAATGACTGTGTGATTCTGGGCAAGCAAATCACTTGACCATTCTCAGTTTCAGTTTTCTTATCTAGAAAATAAGGTAGTTGGACTAGGTGACTTCTAACATCTCTTCCAGTCCTAAATTTTTTTACGTAAAAACTCAATTAAACTGCTAGCTATTGAACCAGTGGAGTCAACTGTATTATATATGGTTTTTGGTTAAAAGTATCTTTTAAAAATAGATATTTAAAGAATAGCTTTTTGTATTTATATATTTTAATATTTAGCAGCCCATGTGTTTTCAGTGAGATTAACTGTTATTGAAAATTAAAAAAAATAAATTTATAACAATAAACCCTTGTGTTAAATATTTCCAATAAATATTTTATATTAGAATTCTGTTGTTTCTTTTAGTTTTTCCTTCTTTATATCTTCTTACCTTTAATGCAAAGCTAGTGAAACTAAAAAATTAGTATGAATGTATTGGAATTAATAAAATATTTTTTCCTAATAGTGGGCATTCTTCTGGATATGATAGTCGTTCTGCTCGTGCATTTCCATATGGCAATGGTAAGTTTATTAGTTTCCTAAGATTTAATTTGGACTGTTAAAACACTTATATGTCATAAAAACTAAAAAAGCTTCCATTATTTAAGACTGTATTATACAAAGCGATGAAAAGAATATAGAACTATAGAGAAAACTTATTTACGTAGTTATCTAGCATGTTAGATAGTAAAATGCTTTCAATCTAAGTATAATGTGTCATTAAACAGTGTGGTTCCTACTAAACGGGCAAATAGTATTTGGGATATAATTATCAACAACTTTGTATAAATAAAGCAAGGTATCACTAATTATTTAATTTTGGTAAAAAGTCAACTAAAAACACCTATATTATATATATATAAAGTTTGTAAAGGGTAGTGTAGCATGTAATGCCACATAAAGCAAAAAAAAGGAAATGTTGGACCAAGGTTATAGAAGGCTTTAAGTGCCATTCTGAGTTTATATTTTAGTCAGTCCGTTTGCGTTGATTAAATGCCTACTGTATGCCAGACACTGTGATAAACTCTGAGGATACCAGAACAGGCACCGTGTCTGCCCTCAAAGGAACTCACAGTCTAACAGGGAGACAACAAGCAGACAAATATTAACAAACAAGCTCTATGTAGGATAAATAGTAAACAACAGAGGGAAGGCTTAATTCAGAGGGATTGGGAAAGATTTCTGTAGAAAATGAGATTTTAGTTGAGATGTAAAGGAAGTCAGGAG
This sequence comes from Pseudochirops corinnae, assembly GCA_028646515.1. Classification (NCBI taxonomy): domain Eukaryota; kingdom Metazoa; phylum Chordata; class Mammalia; order Diprotodontia; family Pseudocheiridae; genus Pseudochirops; species Pseudochirops corinnae. The sequence continues at coordinate 10,640 of JAQQSV010011968.1, forward strand.
GAGGAGATGAGAAGAGAAATTCTCTCAGCCAAAAGAAGGACAACCAGAGAAAATGCCAAGAACTGGGAGATGAACAGCAAAGAGACCAGTGTCTTTGCTGCTAAGAGTACATGGTGGTTGGGAGTAAGGTGTAATAAGTTGGCAGGGAAGATGCTAGGCTATGAAGGGCTTTGAATACCAAAAGGCAGGTTTAAATTTGATCCTGGAGGTGATAAGGAGCACTAGAATTTATTGAGTAGGGGGGCTGACATTTTTAAACCTGTGCTGTAGGAAAATCACTCTAGTGTTCAAATGGACAGTGGATTGGAATGGGAAGAGATTTGAGTCAAATGAAACCACCAATGCTCTCTTACAATAGTCCAGGTGTGAAGTGGTGGGTTAGGGCCTACATGAGAGTGGTGGCAGTGTCAGAGGAGAGAAGGAGCCATTTCAAGAGAGATTGCAGAGGTGAAATTGGTAGGCCTTGGCAACAGATTGAATGTTGGCGGATGAGAAAGTGAGGAATCTAGGATGACTTCTAGGTTGCAAGTCTGAGAGACTTGGGAGGATGATGTTGCTCTCTACAGTAATTGGGAAGGTATGGGAGGGGTTGGAAGAAAGATGAGTTTTGTTTTGGATATGTTTAGCTTAAGATATCTACTGGACATCTAGCTTGAGATGTCTGAAAATCAGTTGGATGTTCAAAAGGGGAAGTCAGCCTAGAAGTTTTGGGAAGAAAAACAGATTTGAGAATTCTTAGCATAGAGATGGGAATTAACTCCATGGGAGCTGATAAGATGACTAAGTGAAGTAGTATGAAGGGAAGAGAGAAGTAGGCCGCCCACTTCAGAGTAGACTTCTGAGTAGACAGTAGTAAAACTGAGGGACACTTAGAGTTAGAGGACATGGTCTACTTGGGGATCCTGGATCCTAGTCCTAAAGCAGGGATTCTGTGAACTTGCTTTTTAAAAACAATTTTGATAACCATATTTCAGCATATTTAGTTTTATTTATAATCCATTCTGTTTCATTTTATGAATTTAGCAACATTATTCTGAGAAGGGGACTATACTTAGTCTGCCAAAGGAGAGTCCATCACACACACATGCATGCGTGCACACAGATTAAGAATTTCTAATCCTTAGGTCTTGTCAGAACTAACTACTGAAGGTTTTTGAGCAGGAAAAATGACATGTTCTTCCAAGATTTGTTTCCCACCCTGAGACATCACCTTGAAATCTTTTGTGTAAACTTTTCTTTTTCCTTCGTGAAGATGAAACGTTATTTGAAAATTTAAGGTAAAAGTGAAAGACATATCCTAAGCTTGGGTTTCAGATAGAGAGGTCTGCATTTTTAATTGCTCCATTTGTGGGGGGCGGAGCCAAGATGGCGGCGTAGCAGCAGCAAGATATCGCAGCTCTCACATAGCCACCCCAAAATACCCATAAAATAGGACTCTAAACCAATCCTAGAACTCCAAAACGCACACAAAGATACTTCCCACTAAAGTCAGCTCGGCTACGAGGAACCGTATCAGCACTGCGAACCGAAACCAGCCTGACCTGAAGCTGAGGCTGTGCCCCGGGGGCGGCTGGGCGGGACAGCAGAGGAGCCTCTCTGGTGAGCGGATTAGCAGCATTTGTGAGTCGGGATTGGGAAAGGGGGAGAAAGGGGGAGATAAGCAGTCCCGCCGAAAGGCCTCCTGAGTGGAAAAGTGAAAGGCAGAGGTTTTGCACCTGCCTCCGCATTGCAGCTTCCCACCCACGGCATGCAAACAGCAGGGGGACTGAGCGATTGTTCTCAGGCCAAGAGCTCTCGTGGTGAGCGGCCTGGATCCAGATCGCCATCTTGGGCCTCGGTCCTGGAGTCTTCACTATCTAGTCAGCCAGAAGTAAATATGAAGAGTTCCAAGCATCTTCCTGAGAGCTATGGCAGCAGGGAGGACCCCAGCGATTTGGGACAGAGCTTTCCCTTCTGGAAGCAGAGCCCCACAGAGATTTAAAACCATGAGCAAGAATAAGCATAAGAAGCAAAGTAAGAACAGCTCCCAAACCCTAGATTCCTTCTTTGGGGAAAAGAAAGATCATGGGAGAGAGAGGGAGGAGGAGAACGCAGCCAGAGCGCCCCCACCAGGAGCCTCCAATAAACATGAAGAATGCCTTAAAGCTAGAGATGAGCTGAAGAAGGATTTTCAAAACCAAATAAGGGAAGTGGAAGAAAAATTGGGAAGAGAAATAAGAATGTTGCAGGAAAATCATG
>JAQQSV010011969.1:0-12877 GCA_028646515.1 Pseudochirops corinnae
AAATTCAGAAATTATCAATTGTGGAAATATGAACACACTAAATAGACAAATGAAGACTACAAATTGTTATTATAAATGAGGAATCAGCACATAAGGGATGGGGGTAGGTTATGTAACAAAACTTGAAGTTAAATGAGATTCCAAAAGATAAATTAGATAATCTGACTATATTTTTAAAAAGCTTTTGCAAAGAAAAAAACCCCAAGGTCAAGGATCATTCTGAAATAAAAAAATTTGCAATTTTTCTGACTAAATAAATATGATTTTAACACACAGTAAAGATAGGGATACTTAAGACACAAGAACACACATTACAGAAGACAAACTGAACTCTTAATTATATGATATTCAAAAATGCTTTTTCAAAAATCTTTTTTATAATTCTTTGATAACATCTTTCAGTTCTGTTACTTTTCTAAATTGGGGGCTTATCCTTGATTATATGCTGTGGCCTGCTCATACACAGCATGTGTCTTTCCATTGACCTCTATGTGATTTTCCTTTATAATTCTTTAGAGGTAGTTGTTTTCCAGATCTCACTACCATACAGCAACAACAGGAAAAGATGGGCCTTTGCTATTATCAGAAGCTTGGCATCAATAAAGTGCTTTGCATTTTCCAAAAGCCATCTGACCTGCTCTCCTCTTCCTTTTCAACTCTGGGTCCAGCTCATTGTCCATCTGTATTATCTGCCCCAGATATACTGTTGGACAAATCCTACAGGGTGTCCATTCAACTGCACTTTGAAATCTGGACATTCTTTATTCATTTGGTCTTTTCTGCGCGGGTAGACAAGGCAGATTTCCTTTGAGTAATTCTTCTTCCAGAAGGCTCTGCAATGTCCTGGGGTTTGACACATTCAACACAATGTCATCTAGAAACAGGAGCATCTGAGGAATCTCATATTCCCCTGGAAATCAATCCTTCCTTGATGTAGAGTTTGACCTGGATTGCCTCCATCATGGTTGTGAATACAGGATACAAATCCCTTTTTATGCTTTCCTTAAGTGTATTAGTAGAAGGTCATTGAACACTTTTGTTGTTGTTATGATATCTTATAAGGAATCTTAAGAGATTTTGATATGTAAACAGGAGACAAATTTTTGAAAAAGAATGCATAAGTTGGCATTTTGAGTCATATACACTTTTCATAATCAACAAATAATATAACAAGATATTATATTGTATCTTTTAGTTAGAAGTGATGTGGTAAAGATGTCATCCATTGTTGAACATCTCTTGTGAAAGTTTGCTCATTGTCCAGTAAAATCTCCTTCCTCAAGGATGTCCACAACTTGTGTATAGTTAACTCTCATAATGATATGGTATAGATATGGGAGTTGGACCTAGATCAGTAGTTGTTAATGTTTTCTAAGTCACATTTTATAAAAGAATCAACAATGTATAATTTTTTTTACACATTTCTGGTATCTTTCTCATGTTTTCACAACTATATAATTTCTACTTTGTGCCTCTGCAATATATACTTGATCTATTTTAGAAGTTTGTTCCATTTTACTTTCTTTAGTGTTATTTCTACTTCCTCTATTAGCAGTTCAGGGATTGTGATGTTAGGGTATAGTTGGTTGAGGCAGTTCCTCTATCCTTGATAGATGAAATTATTGCAATATTTTTTGCAAATCCTTTAGGTATTTCCTTTCATTTTAAGGTTTTTTTCTATATTCATCCTTGAATGTTCTTGGATGATTTCTTTTAGTGGAATATCTTGTCATGTGTTCATCATTCTGATTTTACCCTCCATTGCTTTACAAGATTATATTGCTTATAATTGTTCATCACCGTCATAGAGATGAATTTATATTCTACAATAGATAATTGGCCAGACATTGTAATGATTTTCAAAGGAATGAATTCCATTAACATCCAGACACATCCTACATTTGTGGGGAAACGTTGTTAGAGAAGAAGCAGGATAGGAAAATATAATTTGAATTATATAAGGAAAAGAAAACTATGAAGGTTTTTTTCGTAGAAATCCTAGTATTACAAATATAGAGACCTAAAAATATCCTGGATAATTAAAAAATTAACCTCTCCTTCAACTGGAATGTTATCACAGATTACTGCATGCAATTATTGAAACTTGTCACTGGACATTTAAAATATTGACATTAAAGTGGACGTTAAGGTATTTAAAATATGACAACACTATAGATATTGTCATAAGAAATATTCATAATGAATGAGCTGTGTGGAAGGAAAAGATTTCAAAATATGTTGGCGCAGCAGAAGAAATCCAAATTGTGTGAAAACAGAATGAAGTATATATCATCTGGGCAGGTAGGTGGTGCAGTGGGTAGCACTGAGGACTTGGAGTCTCAAGAAGCTCATCATGAATTTAAATCTGGCCCCAGATGCTGTGTGACCCTGAACAATTCACTTAATCCTGTTTGCCTCAATTTCCTTATATGTAAAGTGAGTTGGAGAAGAAAATGGTAAATCACTCTAATATACCTGCCAAGAAAACCCCAAATGGGATCACGAAGTGAATGACCACAATATATGTCATCTGGATTAGGGGCTTGCTTTCCAAAATACTTTGCCATCTGTTCTTGGAATTTATCTTTATAAATTAAAATTAGAAAAATTAGAATTAATAATTGACATGTAACTAGCAATTTAAAGTTTGCAAAATGCTTTATTTCATTTGATTGTCAATTATTATAGTTCTGTTTTTATAAATCATGAAACTGAGGCTCAGACAGATTATGATTTATTTATTATTACAAAGCTCTTCAGTATGAGAAGAAGGATTTGAATCTAGGCCTTTTTAACTCTTGTCTTTTACTCACTTTTTCTTAATAATAAGAATTTGAACTCCAACTTTTAGATGTGTGATATTTTTTTTTACTAGTAGTTTTTTAAAAAAAATATTGAATTACAATGTAGAATAATATTTTCATTGGCATTTCTTCCATTGGGTGCCTACAGCAAAATTCTGCGTGAATATATCAATGAATCATGATCTCCATCCCACACTGTTTCTTTCTAAGAAGGTTCCCATTGCTTTTTCTACTTCCCAAAGGGATTTAAAAAAACATTAAAAATCATCTTGCCAAGATTGAATGCATTTCCAACCTAGCCAAGATTTTGTTGATGAGGCTCTGTCCTTATTTAAATAAGTAGCAGGCAGATGACTTCCTTTTCATATTCAAGTTATTTTCTTCCCCTTGAAACTCATAGTTCAAGATATTGCTTTTCAGAAATCACTGCCTACATCTTAAAAACATTGTTGCTGGATAAAATTTCATAGTAGAAAGAGACTTCAGCAGCCATTTAGTCCAAACCACACATTTAAAACAATTGCCACCCTATCATATCTTACAGGAGTTCATTTAGCCTCAGTTTTGAAGACACTGGTTAATGAATACACATAGCTCATATCAACTTTCCTCCTAAATTCAATAGCTTTTCTTCTTTTGTGTGCATTTGCATGTTACAAATGGTTATAGTTATATATTTGGGAAATAGTTTGATTATTTTTCACTCTCTCTTCTTTTAGAAAAATATCAAACATTGAAAATATACAGAAATCAAATGCCAGTGGGATTTGGCATACCAGTATTGATTATGGAAATAAAATCGAGGGGGATTTCAGAATATCTAAAAGTGCCCATGAATAGCATGGTTAAGAACCCTTGCCTTAAAGATTATTTCTTTTAAAATGTTTAGAATTAAATTACTAAAATGCTTTACCTCCTGAGAAATATGTTTCCCTATGTCATGTATGTCAAGGGCAAAGAAAATAATTCTTGAATTTCACATTTATTTATGCATATTTTCATGTAAAAGATTCAGGTCACTGAGTTTGAATGAATCTATTTGCAATTTAATATCCCATTTTTCATAACTATTTTCCTACTCACACCTGTGATTTCATCAGTACAGGAACTTCCAGTATGGAAACTCCCTGATGCAGCTCAGCAAATTCTCTTTAACTTATTAAAACCTTCAAGATTTGCCTATAGGAGTTCAGTGACTTGCCCATGGTTTCAAGGCTAGTAAATGTCAGAAACAGGTCCAGTTCTCCCTGAAGCCGCCCTCTACTCACCATGCCATAATACCTTTCTTTCAGAGTTATATACATTTTTAAAAAATAGTGAATATGTTCAAAGAATTCATTCTATCTTCACTCAATTTTTATTTTTAATAGCTATGCCTAGATGAAAAAGCAGTTGATTGCTCATTCTCTGAGGTCATTGGTGTAGGTTGTCACTTCAGCCAGCCAATACACACTTACAAGACAACTAACAAGTCCTGAATTTCTCCTTTTTTTCTTAGCTACTAATTGGCTATACAGTCAATGTGACAGCAGGCAACTAAATTCTGTGTTTCCATTTCCTTACCTTCAAAACTGGAGTAATAATTACACACACAGATACACATATATTATTATATTAATACATGTTATATGTTAATATAATTAAATACATTTTTACAGCATTGTAGAAATTCAAAAGTATTTCAAGTACAATCTATTCTCAAAAATTCCCTATTAGACAATGATGCATTATTACCCACAGTTTATAAATGTGAAACTTCAGGCTTAGAGGGGGAGGCCCAAGGTCACACAACTACTGCCATCACTCAGATCCTCTTTTTCCACAATATTTTCATTGATATTTCTAATCTGAAATAATCTTTCTTCAAAATGCATAGAATATTTTCTACAACTGATGTGTTATTTTCACATTCTAATTAATTTTGTAGTAAATATATAGTAATTGAGACACAAATTTGATTTTGTAACATGTTTCTCTCCTAGGATGTAACCTCAATGAGCACAAGTGACCATATCTTAAATATCTTTGTTTTCTCCACTGTACCTATGTCACAGCAGATTATCCATGGGAGGTGCTTAATAAATGATTGCTATATGAATGCATAAGTGAATGAATGAACTATCAAAACAGGAATCTAGGCTTTCAGATTACAATTCCAGCGCTCTATGACATGATGCAAGAGCAATACAATACCATAGCAAGAACACTAGAGTGAGAATCAGAAAACGTGGACTTTAATTTTAGCTCTGTAAATTACTATGGTGTGGTCCATGTGATAAGGCCCTTACCTGAATCATTTCACATCTGAAATGTTATATCCATTTCTGGATGAAACATTTTAGGAATGATAAATGAGAGTGTTGAAAGGAAGGTCACAAGGATGAGGAAGACCCTTAAAGATTCCATATGTTTAATGTTAATGGGATATAAGATCTTCCCCGCCCATTAATAAGTCTCATGTGGAGCCCATTAAGGGAAGCTTGCTTAGGGGAGGCTTGCTTGTAGGAAGGCTTTCACACCTTTTGCTAATTTCTAATTAGGCATTGAGTCAGAGGGTTGTGATGCTTTCTGGTTCTGAGAAGTGTATATATATTCTGAGCTGGTGTTTAGCTTTGGGGGTTCACTTATTAGAAGGATTTTGTGATTCCTGGTTGAGATTCTGAGTGGCTGTATGTTCAGGGCTCCCCAATTGCTCAGGTGTAAAAGCTCTCTGCATACAGGGATGTATGTAAAGTGTATAGTTGATTCAGATAGTCAGAGCTCTGTCTATTGGTTTTTATTTCTTTGCTTATATTTTCTCTGAAGTTCAGCGGGTTGACTTTTCCCCTGAGCTAGTGAATGTCATTAAAAAAGATTGTTGATTCTTTAAACAGCTATTTATCCTAGTAAAGCAGATCTAAGAACCTGTGCTAGCAGCCATCCTGAGTATGCCAGTGTGGTTGCTGCTACAATATGTGATTCAGATGAGGGAATGGTATATTTAATCTAGAGAAGAGAAGGGAGAAAAGACATGATTTTTGTCTGTCTCACAGCTGTCATATGGAAGAGGAATTAGACATGTTTTCTGTGGTACCATAGGGGCAGAACAAGAAACAATCAGTGAAAATTGCAAAGGGATAAATTTAGATTTATTATAAGGAGGGAAAACACATATAACTCTTCTATTAGAGCTTCCCAGAAGTGAAGGAGTTTGTATTAGGAGGTAACAATAATAACATTAGTAACATAGAACAGTGGTAGCCAACTCAAGTAGAAATGAGGGTTACTACATATATAAATATCACTGTGGGCTGCATATTGACTTAGAACACCATATCTACTTCTTTCTTTTTTTAAAATTAATACATCAACACATTAAAATCATATAGGAATTACATTTTGATATGGTTTAGATAACACTACAAAGTGTTTTGGGTCATGTGCAAACTACAGGCTGTTCTGCTATAGCCAATAGAGTTTAGGATTGGAAGTCTGGAAGATCTTAGCTCAAATCCTACCTCGGTTATTTATGAACCATGTCACTATAAGTAAATCTTTTAACCTCTCAGCCTCAATTTCCTTAAATGTGGATTAGGTGCTTATTAATGTTCCTTCTAAGTATAAAATGGTAATGGTAATGGGAATTTGAAGATCTTCCTTGCCCCTTCTATTTGCAATCAAATAGATATTTAGCATCGTGTTCTAAGTTCAGGACTGTGTCAAGTATTAAGACCCAGAACTTGAGAATCCCACAGTGGAATGGACTTGTTGATGTAACAGGAAGGGGCAGAACAGGGAGGAGCTAATACTACATATAAGGAAAAGTCCCAACTGAGAGACGGCAGAACTGCTGGGAGTGGGCATCTGGAGGCTGGGCTGCTACTGCTGGAGAGAAAGAGAAGAGAACTGAAAACTGAACTGAGAACAGAGAAGAACTAAGAAATGAGAAGACAGGAGAACTGGGAGGACGCATGGATGTGGTGTCTGTACTTTGTCTGTTTTGAAGTTACATTGTCAGATTTGTCTGCTGAGAGAGGATGGTGCTGTTGTTACAGAAGCCCTAGGATCTTGCTGCTGGTTCTGAAGCCTTGAAAGAAGATTTTCTTCTTGTGTGTGCAGAAATCCTGGAGGAGGGTCTTGCTGATGATTTCAGAGGTCCAGGGACTATACTGATGATTTGGGTTGATTCCTCAGACCTTGTTGTTGGGTCTATGTTGATTTCAGAGGCAGAAAGTGAATTGATGAGGATGCCTGCAATGTGTAGGAATGTTATTGTGGCTTTGTTAAGCTTTGTCTTCCCAGGAACAGAAACTGTGAAGGACTTGAGGTCAACCAGACACTGTGAGCTTCAGTATGGAATGGAAACTGCACAAGAAACTGGACAAAGAACTGAGAACTATCTGCCTTTGAACCGTGGCAGTTGGATAGATTCAGTCAGGAGCTGGGACTATGGAAGAGGAATCATGGAAGCTGAGAGCCTGCCTCAAGTCAAGATGAGAAGACCTCTCCTTCAGTATTTAATGCAAACTGAGAAAATCATGACACACTTTAGCCTAGGGGTGGAGAACTCTTTATATTTAGATGATTGGGTTAAGGACTTCTCCAATTAAGAAAAAAGAGGACTTTTTGATTGAAGAAATTAAGACAATGTGATCTAGGGGTGGAGGACTTTGACCTTTGTACTTTGTCTCATTTAAGGAGGCTTGCTACTAAATGAATATTATCTTTGTTTAAAACTATGTGGCCACTTTGGTGAAAACTATGTTGACATTTTAGTGGTAAGTTGTTATGCCATAACATTGTGAATGCTGTACTTTGATTTTATTTGAATGTTTTGCCTTAATTTGTTACTGAATAGAGACTTCACTATATTGTGTAATCAGAAACTTGAAAGCTGTTCACAGCAGCAGTCCTTTGAAAAGCTACTCATGCTTGGCTTTACAAAAACCTATGAGCTATGAATGTTAATTATCTGTGTCAAATAGAGTAAAACCCTATAGCAAGCACTTTATGTTTTTATGGATTCAATTATAGGTTAAATCATCACTTTTTTGCTATAGAATGTTGCATAAAAGTATCTCAATGGATAGAAGTGAAAAGGTTATTAATATTGAAAGATGACAATAACTTTCATGTCAAATATGATTTGAGCTGGATGTGCATATCTCATGCATGAAATAGGAAATATATTGCTTATGAAGAATGCTTACGTTTGTGAAAATGATTGAGCCACAATATTATGTTAAGATAGTGAGAAAATGATGATAATGGACCCAGTAAGAAATAATACCATAGCTGCTTATTTTAGAGGTAAGTGCACTCGTCATTCAGAAGAAGTATTTACATTTAAGTAACTTGATTAGTCAAGTAATTTGGATAAATGAACATTGTATTAAATTACATCAAACTTAAAAAAATGAATACTCTAAGCTATTTTATGCAAAATTATTTCCAAAATTACCTCTCTGTGAAGAACACACAACAATAATACAACACAAGGACACATGCATTTTGGGAGGGTTGATCCTCATTGTGGCTAGATATATTTATTTCATAATGGAACTGAAACACTGCATTATTAGGAGCCTCTCATGCTGAAAAATATTCAAGTCATCTTGGACAAAGTTAGACACTAGTGTGATCAATAAAACTATTCTGTTGGACATTCCAGTCACTCCTATAACACAACCAATAGGTATTTATTAGTTACTTAACTCATCAAAAGAAAAAACAAAATAAAATAATCAGGCATGTCATAGCCTCCATTTAATGCTCATCCTGGCCTATGGTGAGCTTCACCTTTCTGTTAAGGATGCACCTGCTGCACATTTTCCATAGTATTGGACATTGACAAGTAGATCTTACCTTCCTGACTCAAATGTGAACCAAGTTGAGTCACGACCATATCTCCTCAATGAACTAAGGGGCCACATCACCAGCTTGACCTTGGCGTTGTGAATATCCCAGAGATAGATGTTTTCGTGTGTAATCTGCATTGTGCATTCCCCATAAATATCTAGATTTGGTGTAGGCATAAGATATACATTGAATCGTTCTGGAAAGAGAAAAGAAAAGATAATGGAGGTAAATTGAAAGCAATAATTAACAATTTATGATTTTACTGCTTTGACCTATACACATCATGGTGTTCAGAAATCATTCATATCTACCCATACTATATCTTCTTTGATGGCACCGATGTTTATTATTGAACAGAATTTTTTAAGTATTTCTATCTTTCATAAGTATCTATTGCGTATTATTTTAGATGTTAGCTTTTGGTGTGTGACATACCATCCTCATTATTCCACCCTCAACCTCCATAAGATGATAAACTTTAGGAGCCCAGGAAATGGTTCCTATTTAAATGGTTTAGTTTTACAGAGCTTATCACAGTGCCATTTATGCAATAGTTTTAAAAACATACTTTGTTTGATGGAGGTGCTAGTTGGTACACTGGATAAAGTCCTGAGCCTGAAGTCAGGAAGACTCAATTTCCTGTTCAAATGTGGCTTGAGGCACTTACTAGCTATGTGACCCCAGGAAAGTCATGTAATGCTATTTGCCTCAGTTTCCTGATTTTACAAATGAGGATTGGAGAAGGAAATGGAAAACAAAAATACTTCAGTATCTTTGCCAAGGAAACCCAGAAATGAGGTCACAAAGAATTGGACATGACTGAAAGTTAATATCATTTCTTGAATTTAAATAAATGGCTATATTCATACACACACAGAGAGACATGTATTTGTGTGTGTATATATATATATATATGCATGAAAATGTATACACATATGGCTATATCTATATCTGTGATTTAACTGAGAAAAAATTCCAGGATGGAAATTCCCTCCACTAATTCAGATCATCAATTCATCTACATTATCTACTCAGAGGATTTTCTGGGGACATTGAGAGGTTATTAAGTGACTTTTTCATAGTCACACAACTAGTGTGTGTTATAGGTAAAAACTGAACCCAGATCTTAAATAGACCATGACCATGCCTCTTCTTAATTTTTTTGTATTTCTTTTTTTTGTCTTTATTAATTTGTTTGTTTACTTTTAGTTTACAGGATTCAGTTACCACAATCCCTTGAGTTTCAAATTTTAGCCCTCCCCTCCTACCTCCCCCCTCCATTACAGCATGTAGTCAAGTATAGGATTTGCAAATACGTTCACATTGGGCATTAGTCAGGTTATAAAGAAGGATTGTAACAGATGGAATGAACAATGGTAATGAGGAAATAGAACCAAACAAGAAAAAGAATGAGAGCAGGTAGTTTGCTTCAATCTGCATTCAAATTCTGTTCTTTCTAGTTCTTTCTCTGAATGTAGACATCTCTCTCCATCATGAGTATTTTGGAGTTGTCTTATAACCCTGCATTGCTGAGAAGAGTCCAGTCTATCAGTTGGTATTCACACATATGTTGTGTCTGTAATTGTGTACAAATTTCTCCTGATTCTGCTCTTCTCACTCAGCATCAGTTCATATAAACCTCTCCAGGTATATATGAAGTCCGTCTGCTCCTCATTGCTTATAGCACAATAGTATTCCATTACATTCATGTACCATAACTTGTTTAACCATTCCCCAATTGATGGACATCCCTTTAATTTCCAATTCTTTGCTACCACAAAAAGAGCTGCTATAAATATTTTTGTACATATGGGTCTTCCTCCCACTTCTATGATCTCTTTGGGATACAACACAAGAAGTGATATTCCTGGGTCAAAGGGTATGCAATTATTTATAACTCTTTGGGCGTAGTTCCACATTGCTCTCCAAAATGGTTGAATCACTTCACGACTCCACCAACAATCCATTACCATTCCAATTTTTCCACATCCTCTCCAGCATTTGTCATTTTCCTGTTTTGTCATCTTAGCTAATCTGACCACTGAGATGTGGCACCTCAGAGTTGTTTTGATTTGCATTTCTCTAATCAATAGTGATTTAGAGCATTTTTTCATATGCTTATAGATATCTTTAATTTCTTCCTCTGAAAACTGTCTATTCATATCCATTGACCATTTATCAGTTGGGAAATGACTTGTATTCTTATAGATTTGACTCAATTCTCTTATATTTTAGGAATGAGGCTTTATCAGAGACATTGGTTGTAAAAATTCTTTCCCAATTTACCACTTTCCATTTAATCTTGGTTACTTTGTCTTTGTTTGTACAGAAACTTTTCAATTTAATGTAATCAAAATGATCCATTTCACATTTTATAATGCTTGTTTGGTCATAAAATCTTCCCTACTCCATAAATCTGACAGGCAAACTATTCCTTGCTTTCCCAGATTGCTTACAGTCTCAGCCTTCATACCTAGATCATGCACCCATTTAGACTTGATATTGGTATGCGGTATTAGATAATGGTCTATGCCCAGTTTCTGCTATACTATATTACAGTTTCACCAGGAATTTTTTTTTATCAAATAGTGATTTCTTATCTCCAAAACTGAGGTCTTTGGGTTTATCAAACAGTAGATTACTATAGTCATTGAATGCTGAATCTTGTGTACCCAATCTATTCCACTGATCCACTACTATATTCCTCAGCCAGTACCAAGTAGTTTTGATGACTGCTGCTTTGTTGTACAGATTAATATCTGATATGGCTAGGCCACCTTCCCCAGCATTTCTTTCCATTAATTCCCTTGATATTCAAGACCTTTTGTTCTTCCAAATGAATTTTGTTACTATTTTTTTTTCTAGCTCTGTAATTTTTTGGTAGATTGACAGGTATGGCACCAAAAATGTAGTTTAATTTACGTTAAATTGTCATTTTTTATTATGTTAACTTGACCCAGCCATGAGTAATTGATGTTTTTCCAATTAGTTAGATCTGATTTTATTTGTGTGAAAAGTATTTTGTAGTTGTGTTCATATAGGTCATGGATTTGTTTTGGCAGGTAGATTCCCAAATATTTTATAATGTCTACAGTAACTTTAAATGGGATTTCTCTTTCTATCTCTTGCTGTTGGATTTCATTAGAAATATATAGGAATGCCAAGGATTTATTTGGGTTTATTTTATATCCTGCAACTTTGTCAAATATATTGTCTCAAGTAGTTTTTTACTTGATTCTCTAGGATTCTCTAAGTATATCATCATATCATCTGCAAAGGGTGATAGCTTAGTCTCTTCTTTGACTAATTTGATTCCTTCAATTTTTTTTTCTTCTCTAATTGCTACTGCTAACATTTCTAGAACCAAATTGAATAGAAGGGGTGATTGTGGACATCATTGTTTCACCCCTGATCTTATTGGAAATGCTTCTAGCTTATCCCCATTACATATAAAACTTGCTGATGGCTTTGAATAGATGCTACCTATTATTTTAAGGAACAGTCCATTTATACCTATACTTTCTAGTGTTTTTAATAGGAATGGATGTTGTATTTTGTCAAAAGCTTTTTCTGCATCTATTGAGATAATCATCTGATTTCTGCCAGTTTTATTGTGAATATGATCACTAATACTGGTGGTTTTCCTAACATTGAACCATCCTTGCATTCCTGGAATAAATACTACCTGATAAAAATGTATTATTCTTGTGATAAGTTGCTATAGTCTTTTTACTAATATTTTATTTAAAATTTTTGCATCTATGTTCATGAGGAAAATTGGTCTATAATTTTCTTTCTCCATTTTGTCTCTTCCTGATTTAGGTATCAGTACCATATTTGTGTCACGATAAGTATTTGGCAGGACTCTTTCACTAATTTCCCCAAATAGTTTGTAGGGTATTGGAATTAATTTTTCTTTAAATGTTTGATAGAATTTGCTAGTGAATCCATCTGGCCCTGGAGATTTTTTCCTAGGGAGTTCACTGATGGCTTGTTTGATGTCTTTATCTGAGATGGGATTATTTAAGTAATTTACTTCCTCTGTAGTTAACCTGAGCAACTTATATTTTTGTAAATATTCATCCATTTCACTAAGATTGTCAAATTTAAGTGTATACAATTGGGGAAAATAATTCCTAATTATTGTTTTAATTTCCTCTTCATTGGAGGTAGATTCACCCTTTTCATTTTTGATACTCATAATTTGATTTTCTTCTTTCTCTTTTTTTTATCAT
>JAQQSV010011970.1:0-12877 GCA_028646515.1 Pseudochirops corinnae
AAAGAGGGGGAGAAAATATGTAACTCAAAATCTTGTGGAAATGAATGATGCAAACTATAATAAAATTAAAAAAAAAGTTTATAAGTGTGTAGCACCCTCTCTGGGATCAATCTTCCGACTCCCATAAACACAGGAAGGTTGGGTCCCCACAGGATATTTTGTGCCCTGTAGGACAGAGTTCTAGGGGTAACCCTGAGTATTTGAGTTTTCTAATACTATTATTCAGGGACTCCAATCTGGTATGTTCCTCCACTGATTAGCAGCCATTCAGACTAAATTAGCTTTTAGGAAAGGAATATTTTGGGGGATACACGGTAAGAAAACTGGTACAAAATGTTTCTCCTAAAAGTTTGGAACACACATTCCCACAAGTATATACAGAGTCTGCGGGGAAGTTGACTTAAATTTCAAGAGCACATGTGGCAAAGGGGTTAACTCTGAGCTCCTGGTAGGTTAGAAATTCTATCCATCTTACCTGAAGTTCTCATTCAGTTCCTCTGAGGTATGGGTATAGCTCCCTCCTACACTGCCAGAGTCAATGCCCTTGTAGAAACCTGTCGTTAGTATGTATAGTATGTCCTGGGCTCCTGATGCAGATGGTACAGTCAGCCCCTACTGCTTTGTGGACATTTCTACATCAATAAAGGGAAATCTAATTTTCTGACCTTTGGCAGTCAAAAAGATTTCCTCTGGTCAAGGATCAAGGAGAAAGGAGACTTATTCCTTTTCCAAATTCCCTTGGGGCAGGAGTGGGTGACCTACTTGTGACCCTCTATGTTCTTAAGTGTGCCCTTTCACTGAATCCAAACTCAGTTCTAAATCTCAGGTTCCCCACCCTGTCTTGGGCTATGGTTCTTCAAAGTGCTCTCCAAGCTTAGCTGACCTCTCAAAATAGTTGATAAAATCTCCTTCTCTGGTATACATAGAGCCCAGAGATGAGAGTCTAATTCTTCCAACTAATCTCAGTACATGTCATCATCTGAATTTATCTAATGGGCTGAAGTACTTCTCTCTTTTCCCAACTTGATTAACTATATTATTAGCACTTCCTTTATGTCTTTGACTGATCCGAAAGAGGTGCTTAGAAATTGTTCACATAATGTATCAGTGCATAGAACTAGTAGATTGTTCTTTATATTAATTGAAGTTGGGGTACCAGAGGCCCTTTTACAAATAAATAACTGCACTTGTCACTGTGAAGGGTCCGGTATAGACAAGACTCTCCCAGGACATCCTCCTGTATTCCTCAACAACTACAGCCTATGGCTCCCATCCTTCTTCTTTACCCTATCTGCTATCATCAGCCCTAGCTGACTTTAGCATCCATATTTGTGACTCACCTCTAATCCCCAAGTTTCACAGTGAAGGACATAGTTAGCTCAGGAGAATTACTTGGCTCTGGATTCAGAGTACCTGGTTCAACCTCTGACACTTACTGCCCATAATCACTTAAGCTTCGTGGGTCTCACTTTCTTTGTAACATAGGTGAGTTTGACTTGATAGTGTCTAAGTTCTTTTCTTTTTAAAAAATATTTATTTATTTATTTGCTTTTTGGAGGGGAATAGGGAGGGAAATTGGGGTTAAGTGACTTGCCCAAGGTCACAGGCTAGTAAGTATTAAGTGTCTGAGGCAGGATTTGAACTCAGGTCCTCCTGACTCCTGAGCCAGTGCTCTATTCACTATACCACCTAGCCACCCCAATATGAATTCTTTTCTCTGTCTAACTCCATGATCCCATGATTCCTAAGCCTTGTCCATTCTCGTAATCTCCAAGTTATTGTTATTGTTCAGTCATTTTCAGTCATGTCCAACTATTCCTGAACCCATACTAGAGTGGCAACAATACTAGAGTGATTTGCCATTTCCTTTTCTAGCTTATTTTTACAGATGAGGACACTGAGGGGAATAGGGTTTACTGACTTGCCCAGGGTCACATAGCTAGTAAGTATGTGAGGCTGGATTTTGAACTTGGGTCCTGATGCTCTATCCCCTGTGTTACCTAGCTACCCCTGGAAATAGTTCAGTGAAGGGTAAAAGGTAAGCTTTATGACATCAGGTTTATATATTTACAGGTGATCATAGGAAACTGCAGCAAATTTTATAGACTTTTTAGAACAGGGCTATGTCAGTATACATCATACTTGGCTTAATTTATAAATACAGTAGGTGGCTACCTTTGGTGATCAATGTGGCATAATTAAAGGGTGGGGGGAATGTAAGCACCTTCTCCCATCACTTCTTTGTCTTGATGTCTGGAACTTTTACATGATTTCCTCTTTCAGCTTGAGGCAGCCAATGATCCTTCTCATCATAGCCAATGCATTTAGGAAGGATAGACAACACATGAAGCTACTATCAACTATGTACACAACAACATGAGTTAGTTATCTATCAAAGGAATGGAGCACAACAAAGTTAAATTGTGATGGAGACTGAAAGAAGAACATCCAGAAAGATCCAGAGCATGACATATGTGTGAGTCATTATAGTTGAGGGTAAGATTTGGCAGTGGGGTGCTGTTGGCAACCAGGTGGCATAATAAAGTCACTTGGAATGGCTTGCACTGAAAAAATAATGATTATAAGAAGGTCAGCGATAACAGCTTACATTTATATAGTATAGCATCATGGATAAAGTGTAATGGATTTTCTGTACCTCCTAACCCAGGGATTCTTAATCTGGAGTCTATGAACTTTAATTTAGGGGGGGTATATTTTAATATAATTTATTTCCTTGGCAATCCTATATATTTTATTTTATTCATTTAAATAATTGTTTTGAGAAGGGATTCAAAGGCTTCACTAGGCTGCTAAAGGTCGTCTAGGACATACAAAAAATGATTGAGAACCTCTACCACAACCACACTATTCCCACTCCCCAACAAAAAGCTGAAAGCAGTCACCATTTTCTCCAATATACATGCATTCACTATATTCCAAAGTTTTTTGTCTTTACTCCTCCCCTGAGTCTGATTACGGCACACCAACTTTGTGGGTGGTTTAAAGTGGACTTACATAGATGCAGTATAAGGAAACTTAGAAAAAAGTGCAGAGGGTTATACCGAGAGACGAAAGAATAGTTCATGGTTTACGTAAGACTATTAGGACATTTACGCATTCTCCTTGGCTCCTTCCTGCCAAACTTTCTTCTTTTTAGTCTAGCCCTTGAAAATAATTCAGTTGCAGTTTCAGCATCAAAGAATTACCTAACAGCTCCTTCCACAGCCCTCTCAAATGTATTTCAGTGTTCAATATGGCATACAAGATTTTGAAACCTAGGTGGCGACTTTCTGAAAACAGTTTTCCATCTTGGACATCTTTGATATTGTTCTCCTAACCTATTACACTAGTACATATGATCTAGTAAAGCCTATTCCTCCCCTAACCATGACTAAAATCCACAGTGAGACATTGTACTTCCTTCTCCAAGTATCTAAAGTAAAGTTTTCATTTTGCCTAAAGTCTTACATCTCCACCCCAGTTTAAGCTATTTGCTCTTTTGTTTTGCTTTGTTCTGAATCAATCAATCAATAAGCATGTATTAAATACCTACTATGTGCCAAATGCTGGGGATACAAGAAAAGCAAGAAAAAAAAAAGAAATACATAGTCCCTGTTATCAAAGACCTCACAGTACGATGGGGTGAGATAACATGCAAACTCTGTATGAACAAGCTAGATACATGATAAATTGGAAATAATCAATAGAGAGAAGACATTGGAATTTGGAAGAGTAAGAACAGGATTCCTGTAGATAGTAAGATTTTAACTGGGACTTGAAGGAAGCCAAGGAAGCCAGAAAACAGAGATGGAGAGGGATGGGAAACAGCCAATGGAAATGCCTAGAGCTGGGAGATAGAGTATCTTTGTGTGAGGAACAGAATGGCTAAGTCCTTTATGAAAATATTCTTTTACCTACATCATGAGGGATCCTTATCTTGTGACCCAGGTCTTTATTCCTGCTTCTTCCACCTCCACCCCAACCTTGGCACCTGTCCCTTCTCATCTTTTCTCTATGGCTCTTTGTTCTAAGCCAACATATTTTTTAGATCTGAATCTGAGCTCACAAGTAAGCTTGACTTTACCAAAACTTAGCAAGATCCAATGGAAAGAGTACTGATTTGGGAGTGAGAGGATCTGAGTTTGAACCCTGCTTTGTTTCTTACAGAATGTGTTACTTTAGGCAAGTTACATAACCTCTTTGACCCTCGGTTTACTCATCTCTAAACTAAGAGGGTTGGATTACATGACCTTTTAGATCTCTTTTAGCTCTAAATCTATGGTCCTAAGATTTCATACTATTGGCCGATTTTAGCTGATAGACACAGCTGAAGCCCAATAAAGACTAAGTATCTCTCCCTTACCCTCAGCTAGGGAGTGAAGATGCCTTCCCTAAGGGAGTATCCTCAAACTAAATTAAAAAATCCCCACAATCACCGCATAATTTATAAATTGAATTCAAAGGTCTACCACAGTATTATAGGTAGGGCTCATAGCTCTATCTCTAGTCTAGGACAATGCTATCATATACATTATATCGTTTTATCCTCAAAATAATCCTGTGGGTTAGGTGGTGCAAGTTTTATTATCTTTGTAGATCAATCACCCAACCAGTGGATGGAGCATTTTTTAAGCTCCTACTAAGTGCTGAGTTAGATGGTGGTGATACAAATATAAGAATAAAACAATCCCTACTCACAAGGATCTTGTGTTCTAATGATGGAGACAAGAAGTACATACATAAGCATATATACATATATGTGTGTGTGTGTGTGTATATATATGTAGAGAGAGAAAGAGGGGGGGGGAGAGCGAGAGAAAGACACATGAGGAAAATAAATGCAAGATAATTAAGAAGGGAGGGAACTAGTTGTAGTAGAGATCAGGAAAGGTTTTATGTATGAGGTAGTACTTGGGATTCTTGAATTGTAAATATTGTTCCTTCCCTTCCTGCACCCCTCCAATGCACAGATAGTTTTTTGTTTTGTTTTGTTTTTGTTTTTAACTTCTCCTCATTTATCTTAGGTTTCAACTCCTCATTAACTAAATTTCTCTCTTCTATTCTTCCTATTATAAGAAACATTCTGCTTGGCAGAAAGAAATGAAGCAAAATAAGACTTGACCTGTTCTATATTCTAAGAATTGTCTGTTATCATCACGTCATCTACCCTAGACCTATTCTTCCGCTTGCCCCAAATATAGTTAAAAAACAAACTATTTATTTGTACTTGTTTGATGTTCAGTCATTTCAGTCATATATATGATTCATCATGACCCCATTTGGGGTTTTCCTAACAAAGATACTGGAGTGGTTTGCTACTTCCTTCTCCAGCTCATTTTACAGATGAGACAACTGAGGCAACTGAGGCAACTGACTTGCCCAAAGTCACACAGCTAGTGAGTGTTCGAGGTCAGATTTGAATTCAGAAAGATGAATCTTCCTGCCTCCAGGCCTGGCACTCTATTCACTGTGCCATCTAGCTATCCCTGTTTATATACAATTGTTTGCATATTGTTTTCCCGGATAGGAACATGAGCTCCTTAAAGCCAGGGACCATTTTTCTTTTTTTGTATCTCCCGTGTTTAGCAAGGTGCCTGGCTCATAGTAATTCCTTAAGCAGTACTTCTTGTCTGGACTTGATTTCCCCCGTACAATAACCCTTTCAAAACTTAAAGGAAGCTGTTATAATCCCATCCCTCTAATTTTCTCTTTTCCTGGCCAAACATTTTCAACTTACTATTATTATTTTATTTCAATAAGTCGTTGTGTGGCATAGTCTTCCTTCACCATCCTGGTTGTTTTCCTGTGGAGGCTCTCTACCTTATCAATGTTCTTCCTAAAAAGTGTTACCTAGGTTAATATATTACTCAAAATATGGTTGGAATAGGACAGGGTACAAGAAGGCTCTAGGCTCTCCCTTTATGAATAGTATGTGTTCCCTGAATTTCGCTTAAAGTTTTTTATTTATTTTGTTGTTTTTCACACTGTTAGTATATATTGAACTTTCAGTCTCTTAAAACATCCATATTGTTTTCATATAAACTGTCATATACCAGCCCCCAAATAGTGTCTGGCACATAGGAGATGCTTCATTAATGTTTATTTATTGATTTGATTCATCCTATTCTAATGAAATTTACATTTTGAGCCTCAGTATAAGATTTTATATTTTTCCCTTAGTAGATTTGGCCCATTGTTCTGACCTGCTGGGATCTTTTTGGATCCTATCGCCCCATTTGTTAGCAATCCTTCCCTGCTTTGCGTCATCTATAATTTCATAAACATCATCTATGCCTTCATCTAAATCATTAATAAAAGTGGTTTGCAGAAAGAGGTTATGGACAGATCTTTGGGAAATTCCAACAGAGAACTCCTTCCAAGTTATTAACCCATGGTTAACTATTCTTTGGGTCCAGTTATTCAACCAGTTCTCAGTCCCCTAAATATATTATCTTCATTCACCATAGCTGCCTATTGTGGTCACAGGGACAGCATGAAAGATTTTGGCAAATGTTTTAATGAAATTCAGTTACATACACTATGGCTATGACATTTCCCTGTCTAGTGATTCTATTGAAAAAGGATATGAGGTTAGATTGAAATGATCTGTTCTTGATGAGGCCATACTAGCTCTTGGTGATCACCATTTTTTTTCTAAATATTCTGAAAGTTTCCCTTTCATAATACATTCTGAATTACACTTATTAATTGAATTACTATCTTATTGTAATTACTGAAATACTTTGAATTGTAAATATTGTTCCTTCCCTCCCTGCACCCCTCCAATGCACAGATAGTTTTTTGTTTTGTTTTGTTTTTGTTTTTAACTTCTCCTCATTTATCTTAGGTTTCAACTCCTCATTAACTAAATTTCTCTCTTCTATTCTTCCTATTATAAGAAACATTCTGCTTGGCAGAAAGAAATGAAGCAAAATAAGACTTGACCTGTTCTATATTCTAAGAATTGTCTGTTATCATCACGTCATCTACCCTAGACCTATTCTTCCGCTTGCCCCAAATATAGTTAAAAAAACAAACTATTTTTTGCTATGTTTAGCATCTGTAGTAAGTCTAAGGTCATTAGACAGATGGGCAGATATATAGACAGTCATACACAGACAAATAGATGATATATAGATAGATAGATAGAAAGACAGACAGATAGATATTAAGTGCATGGTCTGTGCTAAGTACTGTGCTAAGCACTAGGCACACAAATACACACAAAAAGAAAGACAGTCCCTGCCCTTCAGGAAGGACAGGTAGGTGGCAGAGTGGATAGAATGCCAGCCTTGGAGTAATGAAGACCTCAGTTCAAATCCAGCCTCAGATAATGCCCAGCTGTGTGACCCTGGGCAAGTAACTTATCCTTGTTGGCCTCAGTTTCCTCATCTGTAAAACAAACTGGAGAAGGAAATGGCAACCCACTCCAATATTTTTTTGAGAAAAACCCAAAAAGGAGACTTGGACATGACTAATCTACTAAACAACAACAACCCTTAAGAAGCTGACATTCTAATGAGGTAAGATAATACATAAAAGGGGGCTGAAAAGCAGGAATGGGGGTGGAAGTGGGAGTAGGGGTGGAATTACTTACCTTAGGCAACTTGTAAAAGTCCAGAGAGTCAGGAGTTGAGAAGGGAGAAAATGAGCATTACTGAGCTAAGCACTTCCTCCAGTGGAAGTTCTTGATAGGAACACACTAACTAGAGGAGGGGGACACATCTCCAGAGTGAGAAGATACCTGAGGAAGAGATGGAAATATTCAGTCATGAGTGCCTCCGGGGAGAGAAGCAAACATCACTGTTAGCCTGGATAGCATGGCGAGCTTCAATGGTCCTGCTGATATTTTTAAATGATTGTGATGATCTTTTTTATTTATCATCAGTCACTAACCTTGCTCCCATCATTTGTACATGTCAAAAATTTTCCTGTGCTTTCACACCAATATCTCCAGACATCTCCCCCTTTTCCTTCTTACCAGGATCTTTTGTGTTTGTATCATCAGAATTTCATTCCTGAGTGCACTCTACCCTCCTGGGTTAACTTTTAGTTGTAAAATTCTAGGCATAGTTGCAATTTGAATCTTTTTGCTTTCAGGGCAGACAAGTGTCCCAAAATATACTCAGGATGAACCTATTAAGCTATTGTTGGCAAGACTGCCACTGGTAGAATAAGAATATAGGGCATGGGTGGGGAACCTGTGGCCTTGAGGCTACATGTAGCCCTCTAGGTCCTCAAGTGCAGGCCTTTTACTGAATCCAACCTTCACAGAACTAGTTCTGGAGTTTGTTTCTGAAGTTTGGATTTGATCAAAGGGCTGCACTTGAGGACCTAGAGAGTCATTTGTGACCTCTATGCTGCAAGTTCCCCACCCTTGGTATAAAGAGATCAAGGGATCAAGGGAATGAACTGAACCAGGGAGGAAGTCATTTGGGATATCATTTTAGTGAGAAGGAGAAAGTTCATTTTTGCCAGTTATACTAGATAAGTATGAGTGGTTTCTAAGCTATTAGAAGATTGCAAATTCTGTCAACACTCTCTATTTTCAGTGCTTTGGGATAAAGCCCTATTTTCCCTATGGGGGAATTCTACCTATTCCATCTCTGAATTCTTTGGAATCTGTGCTCCTGAAACCTAGCATACATGTTAGACTAAGGTTTTCTTTTCCTCTGTCATACATTCCAAGGCTGAAGACAATATTTCCATCATTCCTATTTTGGTCATCGGTTCATCCTTGTTGGTCAGGTTCAGATTGAGAATAAAGTTCCCTTCATTCTTTCCACCACTTTTGCAAAAATGAAATTATCATTAAGTCAAGTCAAGAATGTATATTAACTGCCCAGCTTTTGGCAGTCACATTTCTGCCAAGTGGCAAATCCAACTCACGTTCTTTGACTCTAAATCTAGAACTCACTTCATCGTCCTACAATGTTATTGTCTGAAATGGGGAGAGTCTAGTGCAAGAGGTAAAACTCACCTACTTTACCACTTTGTCTTGGATTGGTCCTTAGTATTCAACAGCCCAAGGCCACTAGCTTGGGGCAAGCATTTGAGTTTTATAACTTTCATTCTAATAGGAGCATGATAGCATCCTTTATCCCACCATATGCTGCCCATGCACAATAGAGAGAATTCTTCCTTAGCTGTAAATGAAGCTATTTTTATAGAAGAGTGCTTGCTCTTTGAGCCACTAGGGTGCCCTTTAGTAAATTACTGCCATGGAGTACTAAATGGTACTCTAGTGGCCTCAAAGAGGAATTGTATCCCTTTAAGTGTTCCACTTATCTCTGGGGGGAATTATTACTCTGGGAAAATCTGGTTAAATGTATAAATGGTTCCCCTAATCAGACTAGATTGAGGGTAGCATAAAACCATAAAGCTTCAAGCTTTCTCCTAGAATCAATTAGTCTACCTCTCTGCTTTCAGGCAGGTGTAGAGTATACTCAATATAATTCTAGGGAAGGTTGATGTCGCTCTCATTTAAAAAAAATAATCTAGAGAGAAGAAAATTCTAAGATTCATCCATTTATTCATGTAGGCACGGAGCATAGTGTTGGATGGAGGATACAAAGAAAAAAATAAAAGTTACTGTCCTCAGGGAGCTTTTATTCTATTGGGAGGAAACCATATGTACACAGATAAGTAAATGAGACACACACATGCAAACGTGCACATTAGATGCATGTATATGTAACACAAAGTATCTTTAGGGAGAAGGGTAAAAAGACAATTAACTTACAGACCATTCTTAAATGTGAATTTCAAGACATTTTTCTTATTTAACCTACTGGGACAACTAGATGGCTTAGTAGACAGAATGTTGGACCTGGAATTAAGAAGACCTCAGTACAAATCCGCCCTCTGACATTTACTAGCAGTGTGACCCGGGCAACTCACTTAACCTCTGTTTGCCTTAATCCACTGAAGGAAATGGCAAAACACTCCAGTATCTTTGGACAGTATAGTCCACAGGATCACGAAGAGTCAGACACAAGTGAATGACTAAACAACAATGACAATGACAATGACAACAACCAAATACTCTCCTGTTATAGCATAGATTTATTTCATGCTGCTCTGTTCGCGGTAGAAATGGAGAACATGTGGCTAAAAGTACCCTTTATATAATTACATTGCTAGACTTGATGACAATAAGCAAGCCATAGATGAGTCAGAAATAGGTGAGATGGATAATACTCTGCTTTAAATGTATAAAAAAAAATTCTGAAAATTATCCTAAATACCTACTGTGAGAACTAATTAGATTAATTAAGAACCAGTCTGGAAGATTTTTCTTCATCACCAGTCTTGGAGAGTTTTAAGATAAATTTTGCAAAGTCATAGGAGAATGGATTGGAAAAATATATCTGCCTGCATTATTCCATGTGAAACAGCTTGTGATCCTAGGCACATTGGAGTGGGAGAAAGAAAAAGGAAAAAGGGGAAGAAGGAAAGGACTAAGGAAATAGAGCTATTTATTTTTATTTAATTATAAGTGGTAGTTTGTTCAGTGGCTAAGCAAGGTAATAGACTTATAGCTTTCCCTCAACTTAAAAGACTGTAGTATGTGCCAACTGAAAATTAAATAATTAGCAAGGAATTTTCAATTCCAACAGCCTCGGCCAAGTGCCTATTTCTCCATAAAGATGGGCCTCAAGGGAACAAAGAAGGGATGTAACTGAAATTAGATAGGAACATAAACCTTGCTGCAAATTGTCATAGTTAGTGCCAAAGAATGGCTGCGATCCATGTTGGAGAGCTCACCAGTCTAGGATAGGAGACTCATCTGACATTCGAAAGTGACAAATCTAAGAGAACATGCTGCCAAAATGGCAGTGGTCTCCCCCAGATGTATCCATTTCTTTGTAGGAAAATAGATGCAATTCTTCTAGTGTTGTCAAGGGAAAAAGTAAATGTTGTGAAAAACCAAGATTGTTGAGCGCTCAATGTTCCTTAGTGGCTTTAAAATAGGAAGAACAAAAACAAAAACAAAAAACAAAACAAAAACACAAAGGCTTGAGAGAGAAAAAAATGATACATCCCCAGGCCTCTGAAATTTGCATTGTTTTTTGCTCTTCTTCCTATAATTAGAAAAAAAAACAAAGCCAGTTTTTCCTTTTTTTTTCCTTTTGCACCTCATTTAACCCCAAATGTAAAGAGAGGCATAGACTATAGGAATAAGGAAATGCTAAGTCCTTTTCTATTCTGCCTGGTCATAACCATTTGGAAAATTATGTTCCATTCTGGGAGTCACATTTTAGGAAGGACATTGATAAGTTGGAGACCATCCAAAGGAGGGCAACTAAGATGTTGAAGGGTTTTAACATTTATACAATTTAAGAACTGGATATAGGAAGTGGGTATCTTCAGCCTAGAGAAGAGGTGGCTTATGTTGTTCGAGGTGGATAGTGGGGGTTGGAGACAGATGATATGATATCTATGTTCACCTATTTGAAGGACTGTCATATGTAAAATATCTCAGACTTGTGAACAGTCCCAGACGTTAGACATAGGAGCCATGAGGGGAAATTGCAAAGGGGCAGATTTAGGTTTATTATAAGGAAAAACTTAGTAATAATTAGGGTTGTCTAAAATAAACAATTAGAACTGGCAGAATGGGCTGCCTCAGGAAGTAATAGGTTTTCTTTCTCACTGGATGTCTTCAAGCAAATGGATAACAATTTACAATGTTTGATATTTTTCTCGTTGCTTTTACATCACTCATTTCCCAATTATCCCTTTCCCTCCAATAATGTCCTCCCACATCACAAAGAAATGTAGTTCAGCAAAACAAACCAAAGATTGACCATGTTGTCAGTGTATTCCTAGTTCCTCTATTTGTTCCTATTTTCTACTACCACCCTTCTAAGAGAAGGGAAGTATATTTTACAACCTTTCCCCTTGGAATCAAGATTGACCATTGTTTTTGATCAGTGTTGTGATGTCTTTTCAATGTTCTTTTCTTTACATTATTGAGTAAATTGCTCTCAGTTTTGTGTGTGTATAGTGAGTTATTCTGAATTCTTGTTATTTGTCACAATAATTTTCCATTACATTTTATGTCACAATTTGTTCAGTCATCCCCCAAGAGATAGGTACGCATGTTGTTTCTACATTTTTTTTTTTGCTCTCACAAGAGTGATGCTATTAGTAGTAGTATATTATAGACCTTTTCTTCTCTTTGCCCATGGGGGGACATTTACAGAAGTGGTATTTATGAGTTGATCAGTATGCATAGTTCACTGACATTTCTAGGATAACTCCAAATTGTTTTCTAGAGCAATTGGACCAATCCATATCTTCACCAATAGAATATTAATGTGCTTATCTCTCTAAAATCTTTATAACATTTAACATTTTTTCAACTTCCTGAGTTGACCATAATACAATGGAAAAGGCAATGATTTTCTGGCTTTCCTTTTTACTACTTATGTAATTTTTTTTTGTAAGTCACTCATTACCCAGGTCATAGTTGGGATTCTGGGCCTTGATATCACTTCATGGCCCAAAGTTGATTGTTCAGTTTCTACCAAAAGGCAATATGCAGCTAATAACTGCTTTTCAAAAGGTGTTTATTGAACTCCAGATGAAGGCTTTGTTGTTTCTACCTTAAACTCCAGTTTGCATAATCATCCTGTATAGTCACTTGTAATTCTACAGGGCCATTTTGCATAGGCCATAAATCTAGGGCCAATTCTATAGCAGCCTTGGCTTCTTCAAAAGCTTTACTCTGCTCAAGTCTCCAATCAAATTCATATTTCTTCCAAGTAACTTTATATAAGGGTTTCAAAATCTGTCTCAGCTGCAGAATGTGATGTTGCTAATATCCAAATAATCATATAAATTTTTGAGCCTCTTTCTTATTGGTAGGGAT
>JAQQSV010011971.1:0-12876 GCA_028646515.1 Pseudochirops corinnae
TTTTAGGCAGTCTTCATGTTTCTTGGAAGCTTTTGGTGTAGGAGTTCTGACTGTGTTGTCTTCCCTTCCATTCCCTACTTTGATCCTTCTTTTCCCCAAAGAAGGAATCTAGAGTTTGATTGCTGTTCTTACTTTGCTTCCTTTGTCTGCTCATGGTTGGTCAGTCAATGATTTTTTAGCTCTGTGAAACTCTGCTTCCAGAAGGGAAAGCTCTGTCCCAAATTGCTGGGGTTTTCCCAGCTGCCGGAGATTTTAGGAGGCTGCTGCAATCCCTACCAGCTTTGGCTCACTGAAAATGCACCCCAGGACCACCACCCAAGACCATGATCTGGATCCAGGCCGCTCAATGCAAGAGTACTTGCCCTCTGAATGATCACTTGGCCCCTGTGCAGTCTACAGATTGGGAGCTCTGAAGCAGCAATGTGGAGGCAGCTGCAGGGCCTCTGCTTCTGCCACTTCCTTGCCCTGGAGGCAGTTTGGCTAGACCCACTTTTTTCCCCTTATTTTAGCTGAGTTCCACTGACCTTTCACTTAGTCGTTTTTTTCTTATGGCTTGTTAATTCTGGAAACTGTCACAGCTGCTGCAGATCAGCTCTCCTGAAGCTCCAGCTGTGGCTTGGCTCGTCTTGTAAGGGCGGCCCCAGGACCAAGCTGTGGTTTGAAGCTGGGCTGGTTTCAGCTCCCAGAACTGAGATGATCCCTCCTAGCCGAGCTGCCTTCAGTGGAAAGTATATTTGTGTGCATTTTAGAGCTCTACAATTTGCTTAGTATCATATTTTTATGGTTATTTTGAGGTGGCTGTGTGGGAGTTGCTGTACCTTGCTGCTCTTAAGCTGCCATCTTGGCTCCACCCCCTCAACAAAAAAAATTTTAAAAAAATAAAGGACCTCCTGGTTGGTAGCTGCTAAATGGGCTTTCTTGGTTCACTTCCAATTAAGGTGGAAACCTGAGGTGAAAGGCTGGTTTTAAGTGGTTGAAACTGATATTTTCAACATTTAGTGCAACTGAGAAACTGAATTGAAAGTTCATCAAGCATGTAATAGCCTGAAGTATTTGTGGAGTATTAAATGATGGTATCATGTGCGATGCTAAAAGTAAATACCGTTCACTTTTCCCCAAAAAACTAAAATGCTTAACCTCATTTTCACTGAGTTAACCATACTCAGCATATTTTAGAATGATCTTCTGACTGTCTATACTTTCTGTCAAATCCTCACAAAATGAGATGACACATTTGCCTTTATCTTGTAATTTAAGGAGCCAGGAACTAGACATGCAGAATGATCTGATCTGCAGATATCCCATTTAAGCTTTTCCATTGATCCCAGAGGGTGCTCTTTTCTAAAAACATAACTAAATCCAAAAGTAAGTGGCTAATTTTATTAAGTTAAATTAATTTAAATATTTGGCTTGCTCCCCAGTATTATGCTTTATTGTTAAAAGCTGGTGGATTCTGAGGCCAAAACTGGTTTACTGAGACTATTCTGAAGCCTATTCTCATCAGTGACCACAGACCATGGTAACTTCAAATGTTAGATTCATAACGGTAGAAGATGCCTAAGAAAACAACAGCCAGTGCATCCTCTGGAAGTCGTAGATGGGGAAGCTTATGCCTAAGAAACAACAATAATTCCATGATCTTAGGGTTATCAGAAAAGCAGGTGTTAGAATATATTTCAAGATGCTTACTTGTGTCTTCTCTCCACTTCATCACCCTGTCTCTAATCTGATCTACTTCTGATCCATCCCAGATGTCCCTCCTGCCCTCTTTAATGTATTCACAATGACAAGTATATTGCAAGAGATGGCTGCACCCCTCCCCCAGGACACAACATATCAACCACAACAAACATAAACAAATGAATAAAACTTATATAAGGCTTTTAGGGTTGCTGTTGTTCAATCATTTCAGCCATGTCCAACTCTTTGTAACCCTATTAAGTGTTGTTTTTTTTTTCTTTTTTTGGAAAAGACATGAGTGGTTGATCATTTTATTTTCCACTCATTTTGCATATGAGGAAACTGAGGTAAACAGCGTTAAGTGACTTGCTCAGGGTCACATAGCTTGCAAGTGATTCAGTTCAGATTTGAACTCATGAAGATGAGTATTCCTGACTCAAGGACTAGCATTCTATTCTCTGTGCCACCTCGCTGCCCACTTACATGATATAGAACACTTTAAAAACCTCATTGGATCCTCAGAACAACCTACATAGTGATGGTGATGATATCTAGCATTTATATGTGCTTTAAGGTTTGCAAAGTGCTTTGGATGTTAGCTCATTTGATCCTTACTATAACCTTGTGAAGTAGATACTCTTATTTTCTCCATTTAACAGTTAAAGAAACTGAGGAACATATAGATGAACTGACTTCCTCAGGGTCACACAGTGTCTGAGGTAATATTTGAAGTCTGGTCTCCTTATATCCAAGTCAAACACTCTATCCACTGTGCCACCTAGAAACACATTATATAAGAAAACTCAGCAGGAATGTACTGGCTATTTTGTCTTCAAGTACTGAAGACCTGTTACTTGGGAGAAGGATTCAATTAGATTTGTTCAGTTTGGGTAAAGATGACATAATGAGGAGTAATGGGTAGAAGTTGATTTTTTTTTTTTTTTTTGCATTTTTAAGCATTTCTTCCTAACAACTAAAGCTCTTTGCAAGTGGAATGGACCATTTTTGGAAGTAGTGGGTTCTTCTGTCTTAGAGATCTTTAAGAAGAGCATGGCAGTTCTGTTGTTCATTGTACCTTTAACATGTAGAGTTCAGAGCAGATGGTCATCAAAGTCACTTGCAACTCTGAAATTTTGCACCTGTGATGTCATGTTGCCTCTCATAGAACAATGTCCAAGATGTAGAATGAAATAAGAATCCTTATAATACAAAGAAAGGCAAGGAGAGACATGGAAGACTACAGAGGAATGAGTCATCAAAGGAACTGGCCTGGCAGGTGGATATTGTCAATGATCATGCAAACAGTGAAGGGAACTCTATAAAGACCCTATCTTTAAAGCTGGGGCTGAGTACGATAAAGGATAAATAATCCAAATCATACCCATGATGTGGGAGCACAATCATTTTGGAGGTGGGGAGGAGCTGTTCAGTAGTCAGTGTGACTGTAGCAAGGACTCGAACATTGGTTTTCACGATTCTGTGCTTTTTTGACCAGCTTAGAGAAATTGCTACATGGAAGCTTAAGACAGAGTGATTGGTGGATTCTACATAAAGCCAAATGGCAATCCCTTGGCTTCTCTGAGCACCTCTTGTCCCCCAAACTTCCAATAATATTTGCCTGCTACATGGTGCACTCCTCAGTCATAACAAGCTACAGATGGAACCCACCCAAATTCTCTGTCTTCTTTTAGAAGAACGATGCCTTAGTATACTGAACCAACCTTGTGCTTGTGGAGTTGATTCTTTTGGACCCAAGTATAAGAATTTACATTTATCCACTGTTAATTTAGTTTGATTTGTTCCAGGACTATATCTTGACATGTTCAGGTACTTATGACTAGGACTCTATTATCTCAAATACTTCCTCTGCTTTGTGACATCTGTAACTACCTGCTCCGTAAAAGAAGAATATGGAATTAGATAATCTCTAAGGCCCCTTATAAATCTAACATTCCATTTGTTCTAACATCCCTTAGCAACTCTCAGTCTTGGAAACATTAAAAAGCATAAATCATGAATCCCCAAATGAGAGGAATTTTCTGTAATTATTATATCAGGATTTGGGCTAATTATCCAATGCCTTTCAAATCTTACATGTTGCCTGACATACACTAGTCATAAAGCACGGATGGCAAGAGGGACCATTTGAAGTAGTAGCTGTGAAATCTAAATTAAGAAAGGTATAATTAGTATTTACACTTTAATTAATGGCCTTCTACCTGTTTCTCCTATATTATATCCTATGCAATATACACACTCATATGGTGCAC
The DNA here is from genome assembly GCA_028646515.1 of Pseudochirops corinnae. NCBI lineage: Eukaryota > Metazoa > Chordata > Mammalia > Diprotodontia > Pseudocheiridae > Pseudochirops > Pseudochirops corinnae. Next base: position 3,951 of record JAQQSV010011971.1, read on the forward strand.
ATGTGTGTGTATGTATATATATACATATATACATATATTCATATATGTATATTATATATAATAAATACACATATATATGAGAGAGAAAGAGTGAGAGAGAGAGAGAGAGAGAGAGAGAGAAAGAGAGGTGTGATGCTCCATTTGAAATGAATGTGGTAGGATGAATAATATGTAAAAACATTAATTTATAAAATAATGTAAAATATTAATACTTTTAATATTATTATAAAATATTATATTGTAAAAATGCTGGGCTTCCTCTCTCCACTGACCAAAATAGTGCTAGAGAGAGTGTCTCTTAAATTTTGGGCCAAAATGCTTATATTTTTAATATATGTATGTCTTTAAAATAAATAATATATTTCAAAATTTAAATCATGTTATTTGATTAAATCTTACTATATCACTAGTTCCTGGCACCTAACAGTGCAAAGGAATGTGCTCAGAATGGAGGATTAAGCCCAGAATATTAGGAAAGAAGATACCCCCAAGCCCTCATCCATACCCCCTGGATCTCTGAAGTGGAGATGTGATTGGCCTTGCCCTTGGATATTTACCACATTTATATTCACTTCTTCACGTACATGTTATTTTTCCTTTGAAAAGTGAATTTCCTTGAGGGCCCTGGTACCACTTTTATATGAGTATGCCAGTGTCTAGTACAACACCTGAAACCTAATAAGTGCTTTAGAAAAGTTTGTTGAATGAATGAAGATGAAGTTCTGTGGTTTTGTGCAGTCTGTTTATAATTAAATAGATTAGAAGGCATTATTTCATTTAGAAATGTCTAGGAAATATATATTTCTTATATAAATATTCCATGCATTTACTTATTTGTGTCTATATATGTATATGGATATAGATAGAGATAGAGATAAAGAGATAGATGACATAGATATAGATAAATGCATGGAATATGTATGTGTGCATATGTATATGTATGTGTGTGTGTATCCATTCATTCACTCACTATTCATACATTCACTTATATATTCATTTATTTATTGGTTTATTTCTTTATTTCCGGAGCCTGGTACATAACAGACACTCAAAAAAATACTTATTGAATTGAATTCATTTAATTCCTGCCAAGCTGGGTTAGTCCTTAATATTATTAAGTATTTTTACCTAATCCTAGCTCAACCACTTACTACTTTTGTGATTTTGGGAAAATCACCTAACATTTCTTAGCTTTAAATAGAAAATGAAATAGATTTCTGAGATAACCTCTGAGGATCCTGCCATTCCTATCTATGATGTTTCTAAAACTGATCTCGAAATTTGGAAGCATGTTGGTTGGTTACTATGGTGTAATGAACACAGACTTTGCATTTAGGAGGCTCAAATTTGAGTTTTGAAAGACTTTTTGCAAAGCACTTGACTCTCTGAATTTCAGTTACATCATAAACAAAACAGGGATTAAAAATCACTTTCCTTCCTGCCAAGGTTAGTACTAACATACCCAAGAAAATGGATTTGAATCTCTTGTTTGATAAATTTCTGCTTTCAAATAAATTTTGGTTAGCATAAGAGTTGAACTATGTAGGGTCCTTCAGTGTCTAAAAAATATTTGCAGACCATCTATTCTGGTTTTTAATGCATGTTGTTATGACCTACAGAATCCCAAATGGAATCAAACATGACTATTCATTCAACCTTTATACTAATGTCCATTTTTATTTATATTTTTTCGGTCCTGTGATTTCATCCATATGTGTACTTCATATTATAGAAACTCTGTCTACCAACTGAGATCAGCAACTGCTCTATAAATCAGTCATAGACAGTTTCCTGAGACACTGGGAGGTTCAGTGAAGGGCACAATCAGTATGGGTTAGAAGTGGGAATTGAAGTGATGTCTTCCTGACACTAGTTTTTACACTGTTGCTTTATAAATCTCCCTGTGGTAATCACAAGTCATGTTTTTCAGCTATCACAGAATCTTGGAATTAGAAGGAAACTGAGTTTGGGGTTTTTAACTTGGCGTCAAAACACCAGAGTTGAAATCAAAATTTTGACTTTGTGAATTATTGCTTGTACAGTTTTCATTGAAGTGTTTAAGTTCATGGACCTTAGTTGCCTCATTCGCATAGAATAGATGCTCTTTATAGAACCATCCAGATCTAGGTTTATGATTTTCAGATCCCTGGCGAATGATCATCTAGCATGCTTCTTGAAGAGTCTCCAGTGTTGGGTAGCTCGGTACCTACCAAAGTCATCCATTCTGTTCTAGAACTTTTCTCATCACTAGGAAATTTTGCTGTACATTAATCAGGGGTCGACCTCTTTGAAATCCATTCCTCCTGGCTCCACCCACTGCAACCAAACAGTGAATCTCATTCTTCTTTTGTGTGTCAATACTTTGAATACTTAAAGGTGACTACTATGCTTTGTCTAGCAATTCAAGTCTGTAATAAAAATCGCTCTTTCCTTCAAATATTCCTTATGTGACATGAGCTGGAAATGATTTGCCATCTAACTTGCCATACTGAGATGCTCTCCAAATTTAGAACATCTTTTATGCATATGTGTTTTAGTTCCCTACTCAACTGAAAGGTGTTTTGAGACAAGGACTCTATCCTCAAGAATTTTAGACCTGCAGGGTATTTGAGAAGTCATGTATTTGGATTGAATCATTTCATAATTGAAGCTTAGAGAGGGAAAATGAGTCATTTAAAGTCACACAGCTAGTCTGAATTAGGGGCCTGGCTCCCAACCAAACCTATTACTTCTGAGAGTTTCTATTCCACCATCTCATCTGATGTTCACTTTATACTTTTCTGTGGTGCCAAGACCAGGACCTGGCAGATAACTAATAAAATATTTGTTTAATAAATACAAGCTAAGTTTATTTTTAAATGACATTGCCACTAACTTAGGTTTATTTTTATTTTTTAAAAGATTCAAAAGATTAAAAACCCAGATTCAGCATCTTATATATTAAATGGCCAAACTGGACATCTGCCTGAATAATCTTGATGCCCCAAACTCAGATGAGCTTGCATTGCTGTGAGACTTGCAGCCACCAAAGACAGGTGGGAAGATCTCTGTGTCTGGCCCGTTCTCTTCTGCTTTCTGAACAGCATGTTCTCTTCTGAAGTGCAATTATGTCCCTGTTCCTCTGAACCCCAAAATGACAAATCGATGAGCTAGAGCACTGGGACCATGGAAAATGAATAATACAGTAGCTACTGTATATACCACATTATTCAAATTCTAAATTATTCACCAATGACAGCGTTACAAGTCATGAGTAATGAGACAAATAAAATTCCCATTTAACCTCCAAAGGTGATAAATTTCTCTGTATATTTGTGGGCTGGTAAGACTTATAACTATTTACTGTGGAGTGGGGTGGAAGGGGTTTCTCTCTTGTATGGTCTGCTTTTTCTTAGAAGGAAATGTCAGTGGCACATTTTAAATTCTGAGGAATGCTTAAATATCATATGTCTGTTATATGTCATAGCATTTCAAGGTTTCTATCAACTTCCTCTATCTGGACTATGTATGCTTATTGTACATTACTAGTTTTGTTGCTCAGTTTCCTCATATGCAAAACGAAGGCAAAAACTGAATGATCTTTCAAGATGTCTTAATTTTCAAGTATTCTAGAAAGCTACAGTTCCATGAGTCCATGGATTTTTGTGACTTTGATGGAGAAGTGATGCCAAAATTTATTTTTGATATTGTGAAATTATTTTTTTTTCAGGCAACTTAGATATGGAATAGTGGGTAGAGTGCTAGGTTGGAGGGAGGAGGGATTAGGTCTGAATGCTATCTTAAACTTACATTAGCTGTATGACCCTGGGTAGGTCATCAGACTTCTCCCAGTCTTAGATTCCTCACCAGAAGAAATAGGGTTAATAAGACCAACTATTTCAGCATCACTATAAGGATCAAAAGATGGAGCGTCCATAAGGTTCTGTGAATAATTTAGGGTTCTGTGTGAATACAGAATCTAGGAGGCAGGACAGGCTCTGGGATTTGCTAGGGATGGGGAGTTCACCTAGTGAGGTATTTCTTCTACCAATGAAGGTTGCTATATATAGATGCATATGTCATATGTATACATATAACACAAAACACACATGTGCTAACACATAGGTACATAGACACCGCAAACAACATTATGCAATGTGTGTCATTTTACACATGCATGTATATACACATGCATGTTATACACGTAAATACATATAAACATATACATATGCAACAAGCCAGGTTTTTCTGATTCTGGGGGAAAACTCCTTATCCACTATACCTCTTTGCTGCACATGCAGACAGATATACAAATAGATAGATAGATAGATAGATAGATAGATAGATAGATAGATGATAGATAGATAGATAAGATAGATAAGATAGAAAGAAAAATGCATGTAAATGGATGGATGGGCATATAACTACATATAGACATGTATAGACACATATGTATATATACATATATGTGTATGTGTATGAATAAACAGGAAAAATAATAGATACGTCCATACAATGTATGTACGAATGCATGCATCTATATAGGTACACGATTCCATAATATATATATATATATATATATATATATATATATATATATATATATATATATATATATATATACACACACACACACACACACACACACACACACACACACACACACACACATAAAAGACATGGTGTTGTTTGTTCAGTCATTTTTCAGTCAAGGCCAACTCTCTATGACCCAATTTCAAGTTTTCTTGGCAAAGATACTGGAGTGGTCTCACATTTCCTTTTGCAGTTCATTTTACACATGAGGAAATTGAGAGAAATGGGGTTAAGTGACTTTCCCAAGGTCACACTGCTAATAAGAGTCTGAGACCTGATTTAAAGTCAGGAAGCTGAGTCTTCCTGACTCCGGGCCTGGCATTCTATCCACTTTGCCACCTAGCTGCCCAAACAAACAAAAACATGCAAATACACATGTGCTATGATCATTACATATCATGTAAAGTCATTTCAGGTTTTTTTTTTTCAGTTGTGTATAACTCTTCATGCCAGAGATACTGGAGTGGTTTGTCATTTCCTTCCCCATATCATTTTATGGATGAGGAAGCTGAGGCAAACAGGGTTAAGTGGTTTGTCCAGAGTCATACAGCTAGTAAATATCTGAGGCTAAATTTGAGCTCAGATCTCCCTTACTCCAGGCCTGGGACTCTCACCACTGAAGCACCAAAATGGCTATTATATACTGCATACATACACAAATATTTCTAGATTACACATATACCTCTCTTTCTTCATCTTTATTTTGAATATTCTTATTCATACATACAAACTAATGAACACTTCTATGAACGTGATTCATATTTAACATACGTGTGCGTGTATGTGTGTGTGCGAGTGTGTGTGTGTACGTTTTAGTGTTTTCTAAAGCTTTTTCTGGATATTGTTATCTGCGATGCTGTGATCAAGGATTAAATAAAAGAGGGGAAAAATTGATATTTAGCCTTATTATCCCTTAAAATATTAAATTGATAATATATATGTGCATCTATATCTCTATAACTCTATTTCTATTCATCTATCTATCTATCTACGTATCTGTTTGTCTATCTATCTATCTATCTATCTATCTATCTATCTATCTGTCTGTCTGTCTCTCATCTATCTATTTAAACACATCTGTGACTTTTCTCTACTTAAATATAGGATGAATTTCCTATATTTTGTTCCAGAATATTTCTGACCTACCTTTATCCTGGTGTATCCCATATATCCAGGTTCCCTAGTTGGACATTTATTGCTTCTTTCTCTATAACCAATGTGTCTTCTCCAAGAAGAGGTCATGCCTGACTAACAATACTTCTTCCTTTCCTTTTTAGAAAACATTTACTGAATTGCTAGATCAAGGTAATGTTATACATAGAGTGTACTTAGGTTTTATAAATGCATTTCTTAGCATCATTGTTTTAGAGCTGCAAGCAAAACTAAAAGCTCAAATTATTGTGATGATAAAAAGAAATATTTGTCAAGTGATTTGCAGACCTTAAAATACTGTAGAATTACTAGCTTATGCTGCTTCTATTGTTATTGTTGTTACTACTATTTTTTAGAATAGAAAAACTGGTCAATAGTTTAAGAAGAAGGACTTAGACTTTGCCACTCTCCTATCTTTGCCTTCACATAGATAGTCCCCTAGGTTTTGGATACTCTTTTTGTTTATAAATTCTATTTGAAATTCCTGACTCTTTCAAGGCTAAGCTCAATAATTACATCTAATAAAAGGTTTATTCTGATTACTCCACTGTGGCTCATATTCAGTCATTAAATATTTATATTGTTCATGGACTAGCAGATAAAGAAGGAATCTGGAGGGGGTGGAGTCAAGATGGTGGCATAGAACTGGCTCTGTATTGGTAATCGAATTTGGAGATGCCCCAGTATTGGCTTGGCTTTTTGGTTGAGTGTTAAAACTCAGAGCTTGTGAATCCCACTTGTAGGATGGACTTGTTGACATGAAGAGAGGGCTGAACTGGGAGGATCTGTGAATTGGGAGAGAGGCCCAAGCCTAGAGAAGGCCAGAAGGACTTTGGGAGAGCAATATCCAGTATCGTGTAGCCTGAGTTGCTGAGAGAAAGACTACTAAGAGCCCCTTGGAACAGCCCAGGACTTTTCAGAACTGCCACCCAGAACTGCAAAAAACTGAGGAGGCATGGCTGTGATTCGGGTATTTTGTCTGTCTGTTTTGATGTTGTTTTGCCAGATTCACCAGATGGTGAAGGACAGTGCTACTGTTTTACAGGTCCTGGAACCTGGCTGTTGGTTCAGAAGCCCTGAAGGAGGATTTTCTTGTGGTACCTGCACAGAAATCCTAGAAGAGGGCCTTGCTGATGTTTTCAGGGGGTCTGGGAATGTTCTCCAGGCAGAGAGTGACTTGATGAGGACACTGGCTATGGCTTTGTTGAGCCTTGTTTCCCCAGGAACTGAGATTGCTGAGGGCTTGCATTGAGTGAAGATGAAAGAAAGCCCTTTCTTTGGGTATTCAATGCTGAGCTTAACCTTGTTGTAACTTAATGGTGGATTGCTTTTTGGGTTCTCCTGCCCCTTCTGAGTTTCAGGGGTGGGTGGGAAGCCTTTGAGTTTTTCTTGTGCTCTGTGATTGACCAAATGAATGTACTTTGTTTAAGATTAGAAACTAATCTCCCTTTGAGAAGAGACTTTGACTGACTAAATGAATGTACTGTCTAGGGGTGGAGTAGTACCTGGATTGAATTGAGAACTTACTTGCCAAAGAAACAAGTTACTTTGTATTTTGACTTTCTATGTTCTGTGAATGTTTGCTGAATAAATGGAGTTTGCTATGCTGGTAATCCGAACCTTGGAAGTTTCCTTTGCTTGGTATTCCAGGCTCCCACCATAACCACTGCAAATACCTTTAAGATATGACTCTAAACAAATTTTAGAGCTCTAAAACTCATAAAATGACAGAGAAAAAAGGCTCCCATTGAAGGCAGCCTAGCAGATGGATGGAAAGGGCTCATCACAGCATGCTGGGAGTAGAGCCCACACCCATTAGGTTTTAGACAACCAGGAGAAGCCCTGACTGCAGCTTTCAGGAGTGCACATCACTAGGAGCTGTGTCAGTTTGCAGAATTACTAACCCATAAGAGCCAAGGACAAAGGGAAAAGGTCTGTGGAACTTGGATAAATTTGGGGAGATGGTCTGGTCGACTGCCTCCAGAGCTAGAAGCAGTCTGAAGTGGTGGCCCTACAGCTGTCTCCACATGGCTGCTTCAGAGCTTGCAGCCTGAAGATTGCAAGGAGGGCAAGGGATCATTCAAAGGCTGAGTGCCCTTGCCTTGAGCTACCTGGATAGGGATCGTGGTCTTGGGTAGTGCTCCTGAGGTGCATTTTCAGTGAGCCAAAGCTGGTGGGGACTGCAGAGATTGCAGCTTCATAATAGGTCTGGCAGCTGCGAAAAAGACAGAGATTTGGGACAGAGCTGTCCCCTCTGAAAGCAGAGTTCTACTGAGCCCAAAAGTCAAGTAACTGACTGGCAACTTGATCAGGCAACGGAAGCAAAGAAAGCTCAGCAATTCAACTTTAGATTCCTTTTTTGGGGACAAAAAGGATCAAAGCATGAAATGAGAGGAAAACAACACAGTCAAAACTCCCACACCAAAAGCTTCCAAGAACCACGAATACTTCCTACAAGCCATAGAGTGGCTTAAGAAGGATTTTGAAAACCAGATAAAAGAAATGGAGGAAAAATTGGGAAGAGAAATGTGATTGATGCAAGAAAATCATGAAAAGAGAGTCAACAACCCGACTGAAGAAAATAATACCTTAATAAATAGCTTAACTCAGCTGGAAAAAGAAGTCTAAAAAGCCAATGAGGAGAAGAATGCCTTAAAAAGTTGAATTTTCCAGATGGAAAAAAAATCTCAAAAGCTCACTGAGGAGAATAATTCTTTCAGAATGAGAGTACAGCAAATGGAAGCAAATGACTGTAACGGTACTGGGATTTGAAGATCTTCCATGCCCCTTGAGCTTGTTGACGTAGCAGGAAGGGGGGGAGCAAGAGAACGCGGGAACCAAGCTAGTCTCCGTGCGGTGCTGACTGGAAGCAGCGTCAGAAGCAGTGGCTACGGTTGTGAACTCCTTTTGCTTTGAGCAGGGCAGAATCTCTGCTAAGGACTCCTGCTGAGGACTGCCTGGGGCAGGAACTGCCAGGGGCCAGAGCTGCTAGGACCAAGCTGCCTGGACGCTGAGCAGTTGCATGCGTGAGGAGAGGAGGATCTTTACCTGAGGTAGCCTGTCCTGTTTGAAGGCTTGAGGATGTGGGTGTTTACTACTTCGACCACATGTGCCAACTTCATCATTACTGGGTTGGCTTTGACTTTCTGGTTTTGGGACTCAGTTTTCTGGTATTTAAATGAATGCACTATCTATATTTCTT
>JAQQSV010011972.1:0-12876 GCA_028646515.1 Pseudochirops corinnae
TATTAGGGAACAGAGTATACTTTCAAATATCCAAGGGTCCTCAGAGTCACGTAGCCACTTTAGCAAAGGGCCTAGGGGCAGGGAAGATCTTTAGATTCCCATAACAAGGAGACAATACAAAAGTAAGGCAGGCCCTGCCCAAAGGAGGCTTCTATTCTACCAGGGAGATTCCATTTGCTCACAGACAGGCAAACACAGGATAAATACAAAATCAACACTCAGTGACTGGAAAAGCTTCTTAAAGGCGATGGCTCCTGAGCTGGAGGTTCCCAAAGGAAGAAGGGAGGAGGGACGGCATTCCAGGTCTGAGGGAAGTGTGTCGCTCAGTCTGGTTGGCATACACAGCATGGGATGGGGAGCAGTGGAGCCTCTGCCTGGAGAAGGCTGCCAGGGCCAGGCTGCCTGGTATCTCACCTGAGATGGCCGGAGTGTGAGCAGGATAGCATACTCAAACCTGGGCATGGAAATAGCAGTTTGAGGCCTGGGTGGAGGCAGGGGCCTGGAGGCTGGTTGGCCATTCAGGAGACACCCTTGTGGCCATCCACCCCACCCCCCCAACCCCCCAGCCCTCTCTTTGGGATCTTTGGCTCAGAACTGCTGTGTTGTCACACCTCCCCCAACACATTCTTTTTTGTTTTTTTTGTGCTTTTCTTGGAAGGCAATTGGGGTTAAGCGACTTGCCCAAGGTCACATGGCTGGTAAGTGTTAAGTGTCTAAGGCCGGATTTGAACTCAGGTCCTCCTGACTCTAGGGTCGGTGCTCTATTCATTGTGCCACCTAGCCGCTCCTCCCCCCCGCCCCCCCCCCATTATTGGGACTGACTCTTGGAACCAAGGCCAGGGTTTTACATTCACCCCAACTGAACGTAGACCAATGTTCTAGCCTGCCAGGACCTTTGGCCGCCCCTGTATTAGCAATTCCTCCTCATTTTGTTTTAGTATTTTAAATCTGCAAATTTTTTCAGTATGCCATGAGTGTCTTCATGTCCTCAAGTCTCCCTCCACTCCAGCCCATTGACCACCGGGCTACTAAGGTGATTTCCTTAAAACATAGGTCCAGTCATGTCACCCCTCCCACCAACTAAAGCTCAGTGGCTCCCAATCGACCCCAGGATGAAATACAAAATGCTCCATTTAGCTTTCACCACCTTTGCAACCTCAGGCTCTCTCCTCTCTCTCCAGTCTCTTTATACCTTGTTCACTCCCACGTGCCCTACGATCCAGTGACCTGGGTGTTCTGGCTCCTCCTCACATCCTTTCCCCTCCCCCCCATTTCCCAACACCAGGCACTTTTCCTTGGCTGCCCCTTGGGCCCAGAATGTTCTTCCTCTTCACCTCCTCCTCCCTGGCTTCCTCCATGTCCTGACTGACATCTCCCCTTCCACAGGAAAGCCTTTCCCATCCCCCTGAACTCTAGGAACTCTCTCTCTGCTGATTTTCTCCAATTTATCCCATCTCTAAATCTTGTTTGAAGATGGCTGTTGGTGTGCTGTCTCCTCTATTAGACCGGATAATCTACTGATAAAAACTGAAACTAAGCAGGGATAAAGACATCTGTCTGACTTGGTCTAAATCAGCAGAGAAGCCCTGAGATGCGGCTATAAAATGATGATGAGGCTGGCTTCACAAATGTGTCATTCATTTGACAAAAGCTCCGTGAGTGTTTGTGGGTGTTGTCCCCATTAAAGAAGAACTGGAGGATGTTGGAGCTGAGAAGGAGCTTAGAATACAGCAGGGCCCTCAACACTGTACACCAGGCCAACCCTCTCGAAGACCAATCTTTGCTCCCAGTATTTACCAAGGTCCTCTCTGACACAGCCCCTCAAAGCTGGGTCACAGGAGAAACGAGAAGGCTTAGAGACTCCACGTTCTTGCTTTCCCACATTTTTCCATACCCCCACGTATTCCCAGTCCTCTCTGCTATTCCCCAAAGGGAATCAGCTGTGACTGCCAACTTCCTGCCCACCTGACAGTGTTTCTTTATGACCTTTCACCCAATTCAACAGACTTGGTGCCAACTAAGTTCTGACTGGTTGTAAAAATCAACCCTAGCCACTAACAATGTCACTGAAGGGAGTCAGCAAGACCGGGCCCCACAGAGAGCAGAGAATTGACCTCAGAATCAGGAGGCCCTTGGTTTAAGTCTCTGCCACCTCAGACACACACTGGCAGCATGCCCTCTGCACCTCTGAGACTCCAAGGGGTAGAGCAAGGGCCAATGCAGATTGGTGGAAGGAGTTTCCTCACAGGGAGTTTCCTGTACCCATTGACTTACAGTTCTGGCCCTCCCAGCCCTCATCCCCATGGTGGAAATTCCAAAATCTGCTCCACAGGCTCTCTAGCAAGGTAATTCCCAGAGTCCAAAGAGCTTTGTTGTCAGACCTAGCCCAATGGAGTGAATGCATGCACAGCCTCCCACAGTGACCACTGTGCAGGGGACAGCCCCTGGTTCCAGATGCATGGTTGAAGACATGCTAAGAGGAGCCTGGGTTTCTTTGAGGGAGAACTGAGCATTCAAGGCGCTCCATGGCAAGGGCCATGGGCACAGAACGGGTGAGTCAGTGGCCAAAGCTGCCCTTCTGACTCCTCATCTGGAGGACTGCCCACCATGCTCATATTCTGTAGTCTTACACCTTCACCCACTCTATGCCCACACTGCCCCTAAGCAAGGAAAGAGGCAGGTGGGGGAAGACACTGTGAGGAGGAGGTCCCCGAGATCTTTTTAGGGGTCCTTGACGTCAAGATTCTTTCCATAATGATACTAAGGCAGTTTTATTTCCAGTGTGGTAAATATCAAACAGATATAACCCACATAAACAAAAGCTCTTGGGGGTGGGGGGTCCTCAATAATTTTTAAGAGCGTAAAGAAGTCCTGAGATCAAAAAGTTTGAGAACTGATGGACCAGACACTCTCGGGGACCCCTTCTGCCTCTAAGAGCCTGTGGATTTATGATCTCATGATAAAGAAGGAACTGGAAGCCCCCACATACATTAAAATATCTCTATCAGCAATTTTTGTGATTGCAAAGAACTGGAAAAGGCTCACTGATTAGGGATCAGTTAAACATACTGTGTCTGGTGAATGGGAAGAGAGAAGTACCAGAAGATGCATGTGAACTGAAACATAGTAAAGTAAGCAGAGCCAAGAAAACACCGCACACGACGACTGAACCGCAGAAACAGAAAGAACCACCACACACAAAACAAAGTGACAAAGCACGACCTTGGTCCAAAGAAAGACATGAGCTGGCAGGGGGAAGACCCCGAGGTATGGAAGAAGGCGCACATGTTTAGACTTCGGGGGAGGCGTCGATTGGTTTTGCTGATTGTTTCCTCTTATGTTTCTTTGTCATATGTGTCCGCTCTCTGTACGAGAAGGGGGAAGAGACATGCTTGGAGAAATTGTGGCAATGTGGGAACAAAAAAAATTATAAAATTTTTAAAAGAAGGAATTGTTACAACATGTTACATTCAACCCCCTCAGTGACTTTCCCATCACTGAAGAGAGCAGAGGGGGCTATCAGGCAGCAGGCAGGGGTGGTGTCCCCAAAAGCCTGGCTGACGGTCACACAATAGTAAGCACCAGAATAAGGACTGGGATCCAGGCATCTCCTTTCTCCAGGCCCACCCTCCGAGCCTCAGTTTCCTCAATGGTAAAATGGTGATAAAATCCTCACAGGTGAGATCACAGAAGCAAAGCACACAGATTTGTGGGCTATTATGATTGCTAACTATTCATGAATAAACACAACATAATGAGGGAGGGGAGAGCCATAGGCTGCTCAGGGGCCTCCAGTCCTGGTTCTGCCAGAGTAACAGGCACACAATCTCTGCAAAGGCAACCATAGCAGCAGCAAAAGAGACTCAGGCCATAACACAGAACAAGCATACCACAGGACTGAGTGACACCCGTGCCCAGGGCCTGTTCCTCTAGGTCTAAGCAGCTGGGGCCGGCAGGAAAGGCCTCAGTATGGAGGCCCTGAGTAGGGCTTTGAAGACATGCAGGGATTCCACACAGGGGTGGTGAGGAGGGAGTGCACTCCAGGCATAAGGGACAGCTTGAGCAAAGGTATGGAGGTGAGAGACGGAATACAGTGTATGTGGAACAGCAAGTAAGCCACCTGAACTGGGCCACAGTCACAAATTCGAGCCACGGACAAGTGACTAGGACACACTATGAGTGGGCATGGACCAGGATCATGGTTCTAGACCCTGGGTTAAGGAGAGAAGGGACACAAGTAGGGAAGCAAGGTTAGCGCTTTATCTCTGACCCTGCCACAAGATCATGACCTCTTTAGGTCTTTAGCAAGCCTTTAGCACAGAATTGGGGAGAGCCTCACTCTGCACCTGCAGAACTGTCCACACTAGCTGAGAACAGCAATCATTTCCTAGAATTCTGTGCTGGGGCAAGTCTGATGCCTGGAGAGTTCAGGAGGGCGGCAATCAGGCCTGATAAAGTCTGCAGTCCCTAGCCCAAACCTCTTGTTTCCAGACAAGAGAGGCCAAGACCATACATGGCAATAACAGCCAAAAAGTAAGTAATGCCTGGCCCTGCCATGAAGTAAGGCTGGAAGAATGAGTTAACAGAAAAAAAGATAAAGAGCTATGAGGAGAGCAGGGATGCCTAAGACACACATAAAGAAAGACCTACAAGAACTCAAGGCGCAGAACTGCCACAGCCTGGATCACACATGATTTAGTAGCTACTCCTATGAAGGGGAGGAGAGTCTGGATTGCAGTATCTCAGAATGCTATTAAGAACTGAGATTGGAATTAAGATGTCTCTTGATCCCCAATATACTGTTCTCTCCTCTATGGCTCATACCACCTCTCAGGCCCAGCACATGGGAATGTGGTATAGTGGATTTAGTTAAAAGAACTGGATTCAAATCCCAGTTCTACCACTGTGTGACCTTGAGGAAACAATTTCTTCTCCCTGGGCCTCAGTTTCCCTCAACTGAAGAGGTCAGACTACATGACCTCTTTCTAGTTCTAAATCTGTGACCTTGTAAGACTTTCCAACCTCTGTTTCCTAGCTGAGTGGTCTCCAAACCACCCACACTCCCCTATGGCCACCACCATCAGGAATAAAGAAAAAGAAGCATCAGGGCCTACCACCCACCGGAATCCATTCTGTGGGGATCTGGGATTCACTAGCAGGCAGTCCCAGGTACGATGAGGGGTGTTCTTGAACAAAATCAACTGTCCTTCTTCCCTGAGCGGGACACAGGCTCTGTAGTCAGCCATAGGCACTTCTTTCACCCGAAATGGATTGGAAAACAAGTTGGTGACATTGCTAATTGTGCTGACCAGGCGGCCAAAGAACTGCATCTTCCCGGGGGTGGGGGGGTTGGTCTTGTTTTCTTCTCCCTCCGTCTGGAAGAAAACGGGGTCTGTGGTCAGCTGGGCGTGGTCCCCCATCCCACCTCACCATGTGTGGTACAGTTTCTGCCCAGACGTCCCTTCTCCTCCCCACCAGGGCTTCTGCCACCAACTTGGGGCTCGGAGTCCTCAAAAGTTTCAGCAAGGTCCCCAAGAGGTCACTGAAAAGGAGGGAAAGAAAAGAGAAACACCACTGAGAGAAGGTTGACACAAGAAGCTTCAGCAAGGTCCCCAAATGAGCACTGAAAAGGTTGGTACAGACTGGCAGGAGGGAGATGGCCCCACTACTCAAGGAGTCTGCTCCTGGCTCTGTCACTGACAGACTCTTTGAAGGGAACCCAGGCAACTGCCCATCCTTTTCCTCAGATTCTCCAACAGAGACAAGTAAGTAGGCTCCACCCTCTGTTGTGGATGTGCTAAAAGTCACAAGGAATTGAATTCCTGGAGATGGGGGCTTCAACACAAGGATGAGACCAGACATTTATTTGCTCCATGGCCTTTAGGATAAGCTCGCAGGTAATATTCTGTGGTTTACAAAGCACTCTATGTACACTGCAGATAGTCATGCAGGAATTCTTGTCCCAATTTTATTTTAATTCCCATCTTATAGATGAGTAAACAGAACTGGAGAAGGAAGTGACTGGCCCAAGGTCATACAGTTAGTTAAGAACCAGGCCTGAGCCCAGGTCCTTCAACTCTCAGCCCAGTGACCCCTCTCCTTTGACCACATTACCAATCAAGTCTACCTGCCCTTTTCTAAAGAGGAAGGGAAAAAGGAACTAGAACATCAAGAATTCTGCCTACCAACTTAAGCAACACAGGACCACTGCCTTCCAAAGTGCCATCCTACCTGCCTGTGACCTGTACCCAGCAGGGGCAGGGGGCCTAGGAAAAGGCCCTTTCCTAAAGTCTGACCACTCCAACGGAGCATCCTTGTCTCTAAAGGGCTTCTGGGATGCAGGCACTGAGGAGTCAGGGATGGAGGGGGGAGCCCCGGGCCTGCCTCTCAACTTCCATTCCCTGTCTAGAAAACGGATGAGATCATCTCTACAGCTCTTTCCAGCTCTGACATTTCATGACTCTATTTTAAAAAAACCCTACCATTCTGCCTGGTTTCTAGAGGGGCTGACGAGGGGAAAAGGTTGATGGGCAAAGGCCCCAGGCTTTCCTTGCTGACTCCTTCAAACATGGGGGTGAAGCATTAAATGAACAGAGTGAAAAGAATGCAACAGGAAGGAGCTTTTACTGTTTAAAAAGCACAACTGTGGGTAGGATCAACTCCCTCCCTCCCCCAAAATCACAAGACTACTTCAAGTGTTTGTTAAGCTGTGGAGGATGCTGTAGGGAGGGCAAAGTTTATTTAACGACATTACCTGACACAGGGCAGAACCTCACACTCTGACACTGGCCAGCTCTATTACTGTCTGAGGGACCTTGGCAATGTACTTCAGCCTTTGAGTCTCAGTTTTCTCATCCATAAGACTGTGGTTATGGGGTGGGGGGAGGTCAAGCACCTTGCTTCTCAGGTGTCCTCTGGGGTGCTAAGCCTAAGATCCAATGATCTGTCTTTCTGTCTTCTGAAGCTACTACATACCGTATCTGGGGGTCTTGGCTCACCAAAGAGACAAATGCCAATCACAGGTTTGTTTGTTTTTTTCCCAGATTGAACAGGCGAGTTGCCTGATAGATGACCCATGCTTGCCCAGCCAGCTCTGGATTCTTATATTAGGGCTCATGCAGGGACCAGGAGGTGGGACAGTGGAAGGGAAGCATGTGAGTCAGGAGAGCACAGGCCTAAGCCTGGCTCTGCAACCAGCCTGTGTGCTGAGTGACCTCAAGCAACTTCCTTCCCTGGGGACCTCACTTTCCAGAACACTACAATTAAGGCATGGGCCCATGTACCTGGAAAATGCTAGGATTAGCCTGAGTGACCTCGGACATCCTTCTACACAGTCCCTGGGGAGGCTGGTCACCTCCACCCGCCTCTATCAAGAAGATAAGGGAAAGTGGAACTGTGTTTACGAGTTCTTCCCACCCCAATCCTAAAGATGTTGAGCGCTTCCCCAGGGGCCTCTGTTCTGATAAACACTGAGACCTCTGTACACTGAGGGAGGTGGTGACAGCTGGGCCTCCACTAGGCCGCAGCCTGGTCTGGCACAGAGCTGCTAGCTCCTGAGGGTAGGAGGGATCAGGAAAGGCTCCAAAGATCCTGCTCCTTCCCCGACCCAAAAGGAAGGAGCGGGTGTGTGTATGAGGAACCTACCATTTGCAAACTGGTCATTTCATATTTCTGAGCTTCAGTTTCCTTATCTGTGAAATGGGGGTAACCATAACCCGACCTCATGAGGGCACACTGTGCAGAAAGCTTTAACAAAACTCTAAGGGAGTTCCTACTGACAGTTGTAATAATAACCTCCTTCAATTTCTGTCCATCACTCTCTCCACCTTGAACATCTCTGACCCTTGACCTGGAAAGAGTGTAATGACTCGTGCTTTCCTAGTCATGGCCTGCTCTGTGTCTATCCTGGCTCACACTGCCTGGCTCCTCGGGGCACATCCACCTGGGTCTGGTCAGCTTTAGACCAGGGCTGCCCAACCTGCAGACAGGCACTCAGTAAAGGCTTTTTCATGAAGGTCAAGAGGACACGGTGGGGATAATGCCAAAGCAGTCTATCCGTGAGTCCAAACTGTGGGCTCTCTAAGCCGAGGCCGGATGTTTGGGAAGCTCTCACCCTGGCACTGTAACTAACCCAATCCCCTTCCCCTGAATCAGAGAGGCACATATTCCCAGATGATAAGCAGGACGACAACGGACCGAGCTTGGCTGGGGCTAAGCCAAAGAGGCCTTGGCCGGAGCTCTGGGGTATCTAGAGCTCTTCAGGGGTGGCACAACCAATTAACAGGCATTCATGGGGCATCCACAACCATGAGGCCCCAGGCTGGATGGAGGCCATCACCACCCACCACCCACCCAGTGCTCACACTAACAGAGAAGGTCACAAGGCTTCCTCCTTCCATGCTCCCTTCTTCTTAAACCTTTTTATCAAAGTGTAAATGACTACTCAACCCAGCATTCAAGAACTTCCCCAATATGGCTCCAGACCACCTGCCCAGCCTTCTCGTGTGACCTACACATCAGCCAGCCCAGGCCACCACCTGTTCCCCACCTCTTGTCCTGCCTTCTCCTGTCACCACATTCTTGGTCACTTCAACCCACTTCCTGAAGTGGACTTGTCCCCTCCTCTTCCCTCCCTTGGGGAATCTCCCTTTTATCCCTTCTTCCCTTTCTTCAAGGATCACTTCAGACCCACCCCTCTGTTCCTACCTCAGATTCCCCCCGTCCCCAGGAAACCTCCCTGACCGTGAATGTACTGTCTCATTAGGGGGCCTAGTCCCTTGGATTAATCCAGTGGTTAAGGAAGTCAGTCTTTATGTGGAGCCCAAATCTGCCACACTACGACTTCAACCCACCGGGCAGAAGGGATAAACAAGCCCAAGGCCCTCACACATATGAAGACAGCCTTCAGGCCCCAACAAGATTTCCCTTCTCCAGTGGAAACATCAGTGATTCCCTCCGAGGACCCTGAGAAGCCCTGGCCTCCTTTGTCCTCTTGACCATCCTCTTCCAGACATGCTCTAGCAGGTTGACGACCCTTTTAAAAGCTGAACAAAACAGTCCAGCAAGGTGTCTGACAGAATCACAGACTGCCTGACCTGAGGGGAACCTGAGAATTTAGAATGTCTGAGTTGGTGAAAGGCTGGAGTGGGAGGGATTTAGATCATGGAATGTTATAACTGGGAAAGGCCTTAGAACAGGGAATGTTAGTGCTGGGTGGGGCTTTAGAGCAGGGGATGTCACAGTTGATCCAGAGTCCAACTACATCCTTTCACATGTCTGACCAGGACAGGGTACAGAGGAATTCCCTTGTTCTTTTAATAGTCTACAATGACATTAGCTCTTTGGGGAGAAACCATCCTTTTGGATAATTCTGTACCAAAACTTCATTCTGGGAAGAAAAACTGCTAATGTCCTCCAGAGGTCACAGTCCAGGGAGTTTTCTGTATGCCCCAGATGTTATCTTAAGATGCCCTCGGATTGTCAGTTGGTGAATGTTCTCAGTTTGTCATCTGATTCTGTTCAGCTCTGGCAGAAAGGCAGTCGATGTCTGGGTCAGAGGAGGTCTGTGAGCTCATTAAACTGAGGGCCAGTCTGGCTTCTGACCCAGACAGTCATCCTGCCTGACTGGGGGACCCAGGGCCAGTCACTTGGCTTCTTGGTGCTCTCCAAAGCATAGAGGTTTTACTGACCTGCACAGGAAAAGGGGATTTCCTCCACTGGGAATTCCTTCTATGGATACAGACACAGCTCTGGCCCTGGCTCTGCTGCTAAATCTTCAGTAGCACATCTCACTCTACCCAACAGCCCAGGAGAAGCTCCAGGAAGGCTGGACTTTGCCCAAAGGGCAAAGAGAGTTTTAACAAATAGGCCTTTGGTAAAGTCTGCAATCCATTTAGAATGCAAATGGTCACTTCTGATGCTGCTGGTGTTTAGGTTCCAATGTGTGTATTTGGGAGCAGGCCGGGATGGGCTGTAAGGTGGTGAAGCCGCTGAAGAAAGAACAGCAGACCAAAAGCCAGGAGGACCTGAGCTAGCTAGGTGACCCTGGAGAAGTCTCTCCACCTGTCTGCCTCAGTTTCCTCACCTGTAAAATGGGAATGATGCTACCTCCCTCCCACGGTTATTGTCAGGATCAAATGAAATATTTGTAAAGGGCTTTGCACACCATCACAACAGAAACGCTTAGCTCTCAGGACTCTTGGCCTTGTATCTAATTAACCCTGTTAAAAGCCTCAGGTTGCCCCACTACAGAGTACAAGCAGAGTGACTGGCTGGCAAGGGCCCTTCATTCTGGGTCAAGGGGACCTGGACTGGAATTTGGTTTCCTCCTCCACAGAATGACAGCATTGGACTGGACACCCTCCAATGTCCCCCAAGCTCAGAGGGCTTCAATCCTGTGACCTCCAGAGAGTAAGGCAACAGCTGTCTGGTACCAGCAGGACAAGATTACACAAGCACCCAGGACAGGAAGCAGATACCAGGTCCAATGGAAACGCACGCATAATGCCAGGAGACCTAATACATAAGCGGCCCCTTTGGAATTCTGACCTAACATGCCCCTGCCTCTGACAAGAGAATGTCACATGGATGGCATCATCACGGCCAGCTGCAGGGCAGCAATCTCCTAAGCAGATCCAGCTGGAGGCAGGGCTGGCTGCTCAGCCCGGAGATCAGATCTGCTGATGAAGCCTTGGGTGGTTGGGGAATGCTGGGATTGCAGAGAGCTCACATGCACTGGGCCAAGGAGGGCCACGCAGCCAGGCCTTGCAGACGAGATGACTCTCTAGTCCAGTCTGCACTCTTCCCCTCTCCTCTTCCCCGTTCCCTCTCTCACCTTTCTCTCTTATTCTCTCTCTCCTTCTGTCTGGCTCTCTCTTCCCCTCTCCCCCTCTCTCCACCCTCTTCTCAAACCCCTCACAGATGGTCTGTGTATACCACAAGATTTCCCTCTTTATCCCCACAGGCAGGCCAGTAAGAACTGGGGTAGGGGACCAGGGTTAAAAAACCCTGCCTCAGACACTGAGATCTTTGGGTAGGTCACCTAATTCCTCAGTTTCCTCAGCAATCAAATGAAGATCACCTCAACGAGACTCCTGTTCTCCTGGGGTTAAGGACCAAATGAGCACCTTCTGATGTAGCTGAGACCTCAGGGCCAGCTGCCTCCTCTCTCCAGGTTGTTGTCTGGACCTTGGCATTCCCAGACTAGCAAAATACCGCAGATCATAGATTCAGACAGGAAGGCGCTCAGAGGCCTAAGGGTCCAATTCCCTCATTTTCTAGATGAGGAAGTGGAGGCCGAGAGAGGGGAAGGGAGGAAGGGACATCCTCAGGGCCACCTAGTCAGTAATGGCTGTAGACAGCATTCAACCTCAGGGCTTCCTCAGCACAAGCCCAACATTCTGTCCACTGTTACCTGGCACACTGCTGATGCTGAATAACTGAATTATTGTTATTCTCCTCCACTGGAGGGAATCATGGCATTTAGAGCTGTAGAAGGAACTTTAGGGACCACAGAGGCCAACACCTTCCCTCCCATTTCACAGAGGAGCAAACTGAGGCCCAAAGGAGAAAGCACCCTACCCAAAGTCTTCCTCCAAAGCTTCATCCTGATGCAGAAATTACCTGGGGCCCTTGGAGGCTGTGTCACTAAAACTCAAGGTCTGGTACATCCTAAGGAGTTGGGAAGCTTCAGGCTGGAGCCTGGGAAGGCAGAGAGGCTCAGCACCAGGCTGGCCACCAGGGCATGGGTATGTCAGCAGCGGTCATTCTCGATGGTCAGAGAGGCCTGGCAATATGCCCTTATTTTTGCAGATGATGAAACTGAGGCCCAAAGAAGGGGAGGGATTTGCTTAAGGTCACTAGGTAAGCTGCAGAACCTGAACCCCAATTGTTTCAAGTGTGCTGGTTTTGTTTCCCTAGTTAGAGTACAAATCACTCTTCTATCTGCCTCCCTCTTGGTATCGTTTTAACATTCCCTTAAACTCTTGTCCCTGTCTTTGTTTGTCTTAAACTGCCCCAATCTGTTTCTCCTTTAAGGCTGTCCACTTGAAAGTGCCCCTCCCACCTCTCCTCTGACCCCCACTCCTCCAGAAATGGCTCCCATAGGAGCAACTTCTCCCCCACTCCAGTCATGGGGTATAGCGCTAGAAGGGCCCAAGAGTCAAGCATTTCAGAGCTGAGGAAACCAAGGCCCAGAAAGATGGCGCCACAAAGGCAGCAAAGGGAAGCACCTGAGCCCTCAGTCTCCAAATTCAATGCTCTTGCCAGTCTATCAAGCTGCTCCCCCATCAAACCACTATGTGTTGGGTACTGTGGGAGGTGCTGGACTGCCTGCCCTCAAGGGGAGTTCCCCTAGAGAGAAATACACTTGGCTCATTGAATTCTCTTTTTTGAACCAGACCTTACACACAGTGGCTTCCCCAGACAGTTTAATCTGTGAGGAACAGCCCTTTTTCCACACTCATAAAAACAGCGACCCCCAAGGGATAAAAAGGGGCATCTTCATCCCTCTTAGCTTCTTAGAAGTAAATCTGGCATGGGTCTCCCCAAGGCTGGGCCCTTCAGACACTCTTTGCAGGCACTCAGACACAACATCCCTCACGCTAACTCCCAAGGATGAGCAGGACGTCTACCCCACAAAATTGAGTATAATATTTCAGGGGAAAATACAGATATTCAATCAAATAGAGGACTTTCAAGCATTCTTGATGAAAAGACTAGAGTTGAATAGAAAATCTGACTTTCAAATACAAGACTCAAGAGAAGCATTAAAAAGGTAAACAGAAAAGGGAAATCATAAGGGACTTTAAAAGGTTAAACTATCTAACGCCATACACCAAAGTCAAGTCTAAATGGGTGCATGATCTAGGTATAAAG